>CAUYRH010152555.1:0-23019 GCA_963574655.1 Perodicticus potto
ACACTGGAGAGAGTGCTGTGGCATCACAGCTCACCACAACGTCCAATTCCTGGGCTCAAGCGAGTCTCCTGCCTCCGCCTCCCAAGTAGCTGGGACTACAGGCGCCCACCACAATGCCCGGCCATTTTTTGGTTGCAGCTGTCATTGTTGTTTGGTGGGCCCGGGCTGGATTCGAACCTGCCAGCTCAGGTGTACATGGCTGGTGCCTGAGCCACAGGTGTCGAGCCTGTTTTCTAGTTTTTATGAGCTTAGTTTAATTACACTTTAACCATATTTCACTCATACTATATGGTTCACCCAACACCTGAGTCTCCTGCCTGCCACCTGCATATATGAAGACATCATTTTCTCTGCCATTAAAGGGATTCTTCAGAAGCTGCCCTATGTCTGTTTCTTCAGTTAATATGCTTATTGTTTTTTGCCATGACTCCTACCTCCCCAATATCCTACAAAGAACAATCTCTTAGATTTTAGGTTTTCTTGAAGCCTCATGTCTCTGTTCTGATTCCCCTCTCAGACACCTGTCCTTCCAACAACCCTGCCATGCAGCCAGTCTTAGTCACTGCCTCTCTCAAACCGGTTTATTCAAATATCACTTGGGGCAGATTAAAATGTTTAGTAGCACACAAGATTATATGTTCTTTTAAAATTGTAGACTACAATGTGCCAATAAGAATCAGAAGGAATAAAAGAGTCATCTAAATCTGAGGCTGAAATTTACTAGCTGTGTGACTACAGGCATGTTTTACCAAACAGGCATGAATCTACTTTTATAATACAGAAAGAAAATCTTGCTGGGCATGGTGGCTCACACCTGTAATCCTAGCACTCTGGGAGGCTGAGGCAGATGGATTGCCCTGAGCTCACAGGTTCATGACCAGCCTGAGCAAGAACGAGATAGCCGGTGTTGTGGTGGGCGCCTGTAGTTCCAGTTACTCTGGAAGGCTGAGGCAAGAGAATTGCTTGAGCCTAAGAGTTTGAGGCTGCTGTGAGCTATGATGCCACAGCACTCTACTGAGGGTGACAAAGTGAAACTCTGTCTCAAGAAAAAAAAAAAAAAGAATTTCTTATTTTTTCCCCAGGGCTATTGTGGAAAACAAATGAAATAATATGTTTAAGAGGGCAAATAATGGTATGTTGTCAATAAATGTGAATATTTTCCTCTTCCTCCTTCATAATGGCAGGGCAAGTTCTGCAAGTAGAGAAAGATAAATTCATTTAATATTGGAAAATAATTTGAGAAATAATAAAAATGCATGCTTCCAGTCCACAAATAAAGAAAAGTTAAAAATGAGTTGACTGTACAAGGTGATATTTTAATTTACCCACATTGCCATTTGTGAATGTCTATTTAAAATTTAGTATGTAACATTTATTTTGTAAAATATTTAGATTTTCTCAGTGTCTTCACACCAGCATCCCAAAATAAGTAACTGAGGCAAAGACCTCAATCAATAGAGGTTTATGATGAAGCCCAAATTTGAGGACTGGCCCACTCTTATGGCCACACTTGCCCCCACCTCTGGATAAAACACAAGCCACATAGACATCTGTAACTGTTGTGACTGAGGGGGTTCTTTTGTTTGTTTGTCTTTCTTTTCTTTTTTTTGAGACAGAGCCTCAAGCTCTCGCCTTGAGTAGAGTGCTGTAGCATCACAGCTGACAGCAACCTCCAACTCCTGGGCTTAACCAAGTCTCTTGCCTCAGCCTCCCAAGTAACTGGGACTACAGGTGCCCCCCACAACGCCCAGCTATTTTTTGGATGTAGTTGTCATTGTTGTTTGGCAGGCTGGGGCTGAATTCAAACCCACCAGCTCTGGTGCATGTGGCTGGCGCCTTAGCCGCTTGAGCTACAGGCTCCAAGCCCCTTTTATTATTATTATTTTTATGGGACTTGGGAATTTCAGTATTCAAGAGAAAAGGGCATAGAAAGAAAAAGGAGGAGCAGACAAATAATTACATTCTTGTGAGATACAGAAAACCTACATTTTACATAAGGTAAGGTGAATTTTTGAAAAGGAAAAGAGAGTAAAGGAAACATCAACTATGTGGCTGTCATGGATAGATGGAAGAAGGACTGATCTTGTCTTATTTCTGTTCTCCACCTGAGAAGGTAAACTTGTTACTTTAGTTTTGGGGCTAGGCTTAGCATGTAGACCTAAAATTAAAATTTGCATATCCTTGTTTACGGGAGTACTGCAAGGCACTTCCTTATGAATGACCAGTGGGGCAGTCCTGAGGCCACCCCTGTCCTGTAAGGAGCTAAGGTGCACACTGTCAGTGACAACTGTTTACCTGGAAGGGGATTTGCATGGCTCCGCCTGAACTTCCCTTTTGCCTCTGGAGTTATGTGGAAGGGGGTGTTGGCCCTAAGACTTTAATTCTTTGCACTCCATGCAATTTACACAGGGTATCTGTGCAACTAAAGTAGAGGGCCAGCAAACTCATTTGTTAATTTACAATGAGGAATATTGTCAACCTGGTCAAGATAACCGTATAGTTGAGGTTGATCAGAACATGTTATCTCGATATCTTGAATAAGATATTCTTTTCTTTTTTTTCTTCAGACAGAGTTTCACTTTGTTACCCTCAGGCAAATCTCCTGGGAAAAATCAAATTACCAGAATATTTCTTAGCAAGCATAAAATCAACACCATAGACATTAGCCCTGTGGTTCAGTGCCCCTGCTGTGTGCTGGTCCACAATGGGTATCTACTTGCTGTCTGCTCAGAACGGGGAGGTGGCCTGACCTCATACAGTGTCACTTTTTACGAACTGCAGTAAAATCTTCAGGCTCCTGCCCTGGCTGACTGAATGGGTCCCCTCTTGGCCAGGGTGCTACCCTAAAAATGATGCCAGCCACAAGAAGGGAGGTTGACAAGCCTCATCATGCCCTCCCTTCTTGGGGACATCCTGTGTGACTCATTAACAGGCCTGAGGCTGTGCAAGAAACACCTGCAGGTCCTCAATTTACATAACAAACGTGTGTATTGTTCATAGCTTGTCTCTGAATAACAGAATTTCTTATCTTTTTGTTGTCGTTGTTGTTATTCCTTATCTTAAGGAAATTTCAAGCCTGTAGGCAAAGCTTCATTTCCTTAACCAATTACAAATTAAAGAACCTTTAAACCCACCCGTAAGACACCACTTGGATGTCTCACCTTTTGGGTCAAACCAATGTGTGCCTTCCACATATTGATTTATAACCTGATGTGTAACTCGGGTCTCCCTGAAATGTGTCAAACCAGACTGTAACCCAGCGACGGGAAGTTCACTTGCTCCAGGCTTCTTGGGCATGGCTCCAGGCCATGGTCCTCAAATACAGCTCAGAATAAGCTTCTTCAAACTGTCTGACAGAATTTGGTTTCTTTTCTGCTGCCATTTCTCACTGCTGGTGTTAGGCCTTGAGACTCTGCTCATCTCTGCTGTGTGACTTGCCCGTCCCTCTTCCGGTTGAATTATTCTTCTGTCATATCTATTTTGCCTTCAGGTGGGGTTACTATAAGTGGAGTTACTGTTTCATCTTATTGGTCCAAGAGTTATCTTTTTTTTAGATAGCATTTATATTCCTAATTTTTTAAAAATATTTTGTTACAAGGACAGAAGACAATATTTATACTTCTGTATAATTGTTATATTCAGACTTGCCCTTTTTGGATAACACTTCTGTCTCTTACCTCTTGTTTTTCATTAAAACCTTTCTAAGAATGGCAAAAAAAAAAAAAAAAAAATGTGTTACAATTATATCATGCTGATGCAATGGTTAAGATGACTTTGGATAGGGGATTATTTACCATCTTAGCCCTAGGAAGTTAGTTTCTTTGTTTCGTTTTGTTTTGTTTTGTTTTATCAAATTGACTAGTGAAGAGTGAACTTAAATTTTGAAGGAGAGGAAGTTTCCAATAACAAGGTGGCATGCAGTTTTTCTGCGTTTGCATGTGGAAATTGGGTAGCCTTTTTACATTTGTGCTCAAGTAGCGTCCTTCACCTTGAAGAGTATCTGAAAGTAAGGAGCAGCCCCCACACAGAGCTAATGATCTGCTTAGGAAAGCAGGTTTGTTTGATAGCTACACTGAACCTCCGCAGAGCTGGAGACGGTTTCTTCTAAGTCCAAATTCAGCCTACTCACTCTAGGAACATTACTGCTTTATTCTCTGAAGCTGCGGGGGTCAGGAGTCAGGGATGCTGGTTCTCTGAGCCCAGTCAGCCTGGTTCAATTATTCAGCAGAAACCAAAAGTGAGTCTGGAGCACAACAAGCTGCAAGAATACAGGACAGAAGTAACTCACACAGCTTCAGTACAACAAAGAGAAAGTTTATTTAGGAGCAAAGAAAAAGCTTAGAGCATTCACAGGGAGAGTTGGAAGTGGGTCCCTCTCACAAGTGAGAAGAGAGACAGACACACAGAAGCCCAAAGGCCATATGGGGTACAGATGTCTCTTGCTCCCTGTTTAAAATTGTAACTCTTCTGCTCATCCCTCTGCACCACCAGGCAGTATTGTCTTTTTCTACTGGTCACTGGTTATCTAGGTTACTTCACCCTTTCTGATGAGGGTTGCCAGGTGCTGCCCCAAATGTCGAGTGTCCCAGCAGCTTCCCTCCCACCCCCAGAAGTCACTCTCTCTGTCCCTTCTCAAGCATTTGCTTCCAGAAAGATAGAAGATAAAATCACGCCATGCACATCGTAACCAATTTTCTTTGCCTTATCCTGAAAGCAACATTGAAAGAAGACTGTATTGTATTTGATGAAATGGCATCTGGACCAAATGTGAGTCTTCCTTCCACACAAAGTGACAGTTGAGCCTAAACAGGCAAAGTCCTGAGCCTATCTGAGTAGTGGGTGGAGCCAGGCCCCAACAGTAGGGAGGACGCGGGTTCCTCCTGACCCAGCAGGATTTCCATTCACACACACTCTGCCTGTGTGGTATGTGCATGTATGTGTATGTGTGTGCACTCTGTGTGTGCATGTGTGTACATGTGTGTAGATGTGTGTGCCTGGTGCGCATGTACATGTGTGTATGGGCTGTGTGTGCACTCTTCGTGTGTGATGTGTGGACGTGTGTGCTCTGAGAGTGTGCCACTTTGTGTGCTGTGCGTGTGTAATGCACGTATGTGTGTGTATTCTGTGCACGTGTGTGCATGTGTGTGCATGCGTGTATGTGCGTGCATCTGTTATGAGGTGAAGGGATCTTTCCCTTTCTCCAAATACTCACTGAGAGACACAGCTGGCTTGCTATGCTGAGGGGACATTCTCAATGACGCCTACACCCCAGGGGTTCCAGATGTTTCACAACTGCCTTTTGGGATAGGGGGAGATGGGGAGTTCAGGTATTTCCATGCAGGGGCAGTGAACAGTCACTGGGAGGATAAATGAGTGGCAGAACAGAGAACCTGAGAGGTGGTGTCACGTTCACAACAGTTTAGCCAGGTCTGGCTACATTCTTGATTCCTTCCCTAAGATAGCAGGGAAAGAAAGGGAAGTCCATTGCTCTTGTGAAGGGTTAGGCCAGTTCATGCAAACAGAAGGAAGCCCTTTCCAATGACTTTTTATCTGGAAAGGCCTTCAATTCAAAACATTCTTTATACCAAAGAGTTATATTTGGGGTGAGTGTCCTGATCTCCATCCCTGTCACTGTGTTGGCATCTGCCATGTGGGGTCTACTGGCTACTATGAGGCTCCCAAGTGCAGCTGGACTCAGGCTCTGGGAGCAGCTGCTGGTCAGTGACCACAAACTAGTGCCTCAGAGTTCCACTGAGGCCATGAAAATGCTCTGTGTGGCCATAGTTGTGTGTCTTAAAACAAATAGGATCAGTTGCTGGTGCTGAGAAATAAAAAGATTTCACTTTAAAAACACGAATTTTAGAATTCCTTTTTAAGATCATGTCTGGAAAAACAGCCCTCATTCTCACACATCAAACAACAGTCAGCTCTAAATAGCAGATTCTTCCCTCAAATGGGGCCTGTGCTGGTCAGTTCACTCCTGTGGCCTCTTATCTCCTCCTGACTCTGAAGCCAACTGCATTATGCTGAAATCTGAGACCTTGACCTTTTGGTCCCCTGATGACAACATTCACACATTTTAATAATGTGCCCACTAATAACGTCTCACCTGTATAATTTGGCTAGGACTTGTCTGCTAATCTCACCACTCTAAGAAGCTGTTGTCCAACTGTTGATGTGTAGTCATTTTTAAAAAGCTCCAAGACAGATATTATTATAATGACAGTGTTAAGGGTGGGTGGATGTGTATAATCTGTGATTTTAACTCAGTGATCCCATCTAGAAACTCCCTGACCATGAAACTGAGTCAGTGATGGTCCCACACATGCAGGAGAGACTGTCCCTGGAAGAGGAAGTTATTTTCCAGTGGATTAGGACTTCCTTCCATTTTTACCTGGGAAATAAATCTGGCAGCTGCTTATCCTTCTGTGCCTCCTTAGCTGACAGCCAGGTGAGAGTACGATGTGTGACTTAGAAGTCTCTTCTGTCCTTAGGGCAGTGAAATCAATTCATTTCCAAGAGACTACCACAAAACCCTCACTGGAGGAGCCATACCCTTTTACTATTAAATTGAGCAAGTTTTAAAACTAGTAACAGGCTCGGCACCTGTGGCTCAATGGGCTAAGGCGCCAGCCATGTACGCCTGAGCTGGCGGGTTCGAATCCAGCCTGGGCCCGCCAAACAACAATGACGGCTGCAACCAAAAAATGGCCGGGCATTGTGGCGGGCGCCTGTAGTCCCAGTTACTTGGGAGGCAGAGGCAGGAGACTCCCTTGAGCCCAGGAAATGGAGGTTGCTGTGAGCTTTGATGCCACGGCACTCTATCCGGGGTGACAGCTTGAGGCTCTGTCTCAAAAAAATAAAAAAATAAAGAGAGAAAAATCATGGAGAGATGATTTCTGAAGATAAAGGGGAGACAGAGAGAGAACATAGGAACTGGCTTTCTAGACCAAATTATACACATTAAGACACACCTCTACTCAACAGGCATAAATATGCATTTGGGATAGGATCATCCTTCAAATCAGAAGTAAATGCTAAAGAATTGTTAACTAGGAAAATGAACAAGGTTTACACTTGGGAAAAAGGTGATCTTCATTTCTCATGAAAGGTCACGGCGCCGTATGAGCCATTCCACCAGACTGGGAAGCAGAGCCCTGGCCAGGGCAGTACCAGCTCTTCAAGGGACAAACAAAAGGAAGACTTTATACTGAGCAGAGTGGTCAATATGCACATTTAACAAGTTATAGGAGGAGTCGTGATATCTATGAAGGGAAAGCATACCCAGGTACAGTGATGCCCTACCCCTCTCCCACCCATCATGGCTGGGGGCACAGTCTTAAGGTGTTTCTTGGGTCCTCTTGGCTGAGAGAGCCCAGGATTTTATTTTTAGTTCACGGAATCCATCCAGACCAGGATTCAGGCAAAACAGACCACTTCTAATGTCCCTTAAATAGACTTAATACTCGTCTCACCTTTTTGTTCTGCAAAGCTCTGTTGTGATCAAAATTAATGATGTAGTCCTTAACTGTATGCTGGACATTATTCTAGATTTTTTTTTTTTTTTTAGACAGAGTCTCACCTCGTCTCCCTCGGTGGAGTGCTTAATGTCACAGCTCACAACAACCTCAAACTCCTGGTCTCAAGTGATCCTCTTGCCTCAGCCCCTGAAGTAGCTGGGACTACAAGCCCCAGCCACAACACCTGGCTGTTTTTTAGAGATGGGGTCTTGCTCTTGCTCAGGCTGGTCTTGAACCTGTGAGCTCAGGCAATCTACCCACCTTGACCTCCAGAGTGCTAGGATTACAGGTGTTAGCCACCGTGCCCAGCTAGGTGTTTTTAATATTGTAACATTTAAACTTCAAGTAACCCCATGAGGAAGGTCCTATTAATATCTACATTGTGTGAACACAAATATTAAATGTCATGCACCCAGTAAATTGAATAACTAATATTTTAACTGCTGTGCTATTTTATTGAACTTGACCAGACTCTTTACACATCTAAGTCCTCCTTATGGACTGACTGTTCTTTCTTTGAGGGCAGGGGCTTTAACTTGCTCATCTTTGTATCTTTAGTACAGTGCCAGAGTCTAATAGTGTTTATCGAAGTGAATCCCAGACTCTATAAAGACTAGAATCTTTATTCTATCGATACCATAGTACATAATGTAGTGGTGTAGCTTGAATGCTCTGCACATTAGAAATAATAAACTGTGTTAATGGGGGGAAAATAAAACTCTTTGAATGTGACAGTTGTCATATTTGCTGTGCAGGGCACACCAGCTGCTCTCAACAACTGTCCTAAAGTTGCAGTGACTCAAGCAGACACGGCATAGCTGAGGCCAGTCGGGGGCTCATGGGCAGCTCTCCTGTGGGCGGTCTCGGACAGCGGCAGCTCGGAATCCTTCGCTCATGGTCCCGGGACAAAGGGCAGAGTGTCAGGGTCCCGGACGGGCCAGGTCTCTGGCCAGCTTAACTAGCTTCCGGACGCAGACCACTAAGTTACCCTGCTCAGGTCTCTTAGGTGCTGAGGGCTATCTACTTCAGCAGGAGAGAGCGAGTGAGTCTTAGAGAGAGTAAAGCAGTCTTCTTAGAAAGATAGATCTTAGTCTTTAGCAGAGCTTGGTAATCTTCAGCAGAGAGACGCTGTGCTGGCGTTCCGCAGGCAGGAGAGGAGAAGAGGAGACAGAGAGAGAGTAAGCGAGTCCCTGATAGAATGTGCATGCCTTTTGACTGCCTGCTCCTCCAGCCTAATATAAGGCTGATCTCGTGCCTCTCAACACCACAGGTGTAGAGACTGCCAATTTACCACTGCTCTCATCTCATGGGTTCCCATGCTTGTTAGGAGAGCTGAATCCCTCTCCATGCCCTTTCCACCCAGGTGTTCCATCATTGAGCTATACAGGTATTTCTTATGACTCTCACTCCTCCTAGCCACAGGCTACATGGGCTGTAACAGCAGAGCACACGAAAGGCGAAGGACATTTTTCATTTGTACAAATTCACGAGGAATGTTTGTTACATGGATTTAACATGCCCAAGTCGGGGTATTTCGGGTGTCCAGTCACCTGGGCACAATACAATTTTGTTAATTGCAGTCAGCCACTCTGCTAGCTCCTCGGCTTCCCGTGTGTTTGTGCCCTTCAGCCCCCTCTCGTGTTCCCTCTCTAGCCTCCACCGCCCTTCCCAAGCTTGGCCATCTCTGTCGCGTTCTGGTGTTCCGGTTTTTAGCTCCCACGAGTAAGTGAGGAGATGTGATACATAGGTTTGGCCTTTTTCTCTCTGGCTTATTTCACTCAATGTAACCACCTCCTGTTCCAGCCATGTGGTTGCAGACCTCTGATCAGTGACGGACACTTGGAGGGCCCAGTTGCTGCGCATGAAAGCGCTGTGCCCAGCCCCGCCTCCCGCTCACAGCCTGGCTGCAGCGTGGCGGTCCTCACTGCGGGGAGCTGGGCAGTGCCAGGTTACAGGCCCGGAAACAGAGTAAGAGCCGCAGAGTCCCTATCTGGCCACTCGTTACTCCTTCCAGACCTCCTCCGGCCTGTGAACCGCGTTCCCCCGCCGCCCCTCACCCAGACCCTTTGGCGCTGACTGCACCAGCTCCAAGTCTGAGCCCTCCAGGTGGTGTCCATCCGACTGCGACACGGTGCCCAGACTCCAACCGCACTGCATACGCAGAGAGTGACAGTGAGGAAGCAGGGTGACAGTGACGCAGCAGCGTGACAGTGATGCAGCAGGGACGAGATTGCAGAAATAAACACTTCCATTCTGAAGGAGAATAAGAAACGCAGCATCACTGGTTTAGGCCTGTTTCGAGTCCTATTCAGTAGACTGCTTTAGGCAGAGGGGAAATTCTTGATCAAGCCCTGTTTCATTTTCCTGTGGAGAACTCCTTTACACGGTTCTCCCACCCTGTAAAAGGTCTCCGCTTGTCCACTTTGTCCACTACTTTCCCGACCGTGTCTGGGGTGAGTCCTGGGCACTTTGCACCTTCAGGGGGCTACGGATGAAAGCCCGCACCACCGCCTGGGAAGGCCTGGGACACGCAGGTTGTTGTAGAGCCAAACATACTAAGCTCTGAATTGCAACTTCATAGCTCCTCTCAAAATCATTTCCTCGAAACTGGATAGTCTTTGATCTATCTGCTTCCAATCAGACCAGTGTGTCTGAAACCGCACCACCAGCTTGTTCCCAGAAACCTGTGGTTCCAGGACCACAGCTGAAACCACAGACCTAGGGCTGCAAGGCGACGCCTCCCCCATGGCCAACACTGAACCAGCCCTTGTAAAGCCTCCACCTCTGGCTCAGGTGTGGGATGCCCTCCACTAGTCTCCTCCAGCATTGCTCTGGAATAGGCCTTGTTTCCGCTGCTGCCGCCGTGGGAACAGTCTCCACCACCGCTGCTTTTTGCAGCACCAGCTCCCGACCGGGCGCTGAAGGGTTTAACGCACGTCCCTGTGCCATAGCTGAAAAGAAAGTTGGAAACTGGAGTACAAGACCTTTGGGGCATCTATTAAAGATGCATATGGTGAAGAATTCCTCAAGATAGGAAGGGAGTTCACGCTCTAAGCAACAAAAACAAAAGCCACATATTTACTTCAGCTAGTTACTGAGCTTTCTGGCAATTTCTGTGTTCTTAGGGATAGGAGTCAACAAAATAGTTCCTGCCTCAAAAAGCTGTATTTGGAAGCCAGCAGTGGAGGCCTGTGGTGTCAGCTGAGGCAGGTGGCTGCGGCAGGTGGAAGGTTCCCTTGAGCCCAGGAGTTCCAGTCCACTTTGGGCAACATGGCAAAACCCCTCATCTCTTTTTTTCCCCCTTTTAAATTTCAGTTTAATATGAAGATACAAACCACTAGGTTATATAATTTATACATTACAGGTGAAATTCAGAGTTGTAGTTGTGTCCTACACCCAGGGAATGTGCCATATATCCATGCATTGTTCCCACTGGGTCAAAACCCCTCCTTTCTTTTCTTTCTTTCTTTTTTTTTTTATTTTTTTTTTTGAGACAGAGTCTGACTTATTAACCCTCGGTAGAGTGCTGTGGCATCACAGCTCACAGCAACCTCAAACTCTTGGGCTCAATTGATTCTCTTGTCTCAGCCTCCCAAGTAGCTGGGACTATAGGTGCCTGCCACAATGCCCAGCTAAAATCCCCTCGTTTCTTTAAAAAATAAATTTAAAAAAGAAATCTGTATATGAAAGTATTTTATAAACTAGAAAGGGTCTCAGAAATTAAAAAATACTGTTGTTTCTTAATATTTTGGCTAAGATCAAGTATAGAAATTGAGAATAATGCTATTATAATAATTCTTAATATCAATAATATTAATAGTTTGCTGAGATTTATGATTTTTATTCAGAGTTCTGTCAATGTGTCCATCTAATTTCTACACTGCTTTATTGTATTTTATAAAGATATAAAAACTAGATATTTGATTTTCTTATAGAGAATACTGAGGAAAATGACCTTCTCTCAATACTAAATTAATAATTAACACTCAGTTGAATGACTGATCTTCTGAAAGTTGTACAGTAGGTTATTTTTAGCTGCTTTACTTATAAAATTGTGGCAACAACCTAGGGAGTTTGTGACTTAGTCTGACCCCAGAGGGATGGATCAAAATCAGAAGTGGAACCACGTCTCGAAAGTCCTGTTTGTTTTGGGATCAGGTGACAACAATCAGCCACCAACAGGCAGGTTTCCAGACCAGTTGGACCTCACAGCATTGACATTGTCTGATTCCAAGGAGTCACACTATTCAGCCATCTTTGTATTTCATGATAATCACTTTTGCAAAAAATAGTTTTGAAATGTGACATACTTAAAAAATTATATGAAATAATCAGAAAAAAGAAATATAATTATGATGGAGATAAAAATGAAAGCAGTCTCACCAATCATTAACAGGGTAAACACAAGCCATTTTGCTATAATAACCAGTTTCCTTAGGTAATCTTTCTGAATCTATTCCTTCTCAATTCACTTAGTTAAAGAAACAAGAAACCTAACCTTGTTCACTGGTTATAAGATGAACAAAGCAGACAACAGATGAATTGCAATTATCACTCTGAGTGATATAATGAGCTGTTTCTTTCTCAAATGGTAATGTTTGTTCTTCCTTACCCTAAAAAACAAAATGCTTTTTTATTTTTATTTTTTTGAGACAGAGTGTGACTCTGTCATCCTGGGTAGAGTGCCATGGCATCATATCTCACAGCAACCTCCAACTCCTTTGGCCTCAGTTTTTCTATTTTTAGTAAACACAGGGTCTTGCTTTTGCTCAGGCTGGTCTCAAACTCATGAGCTCAAGCAATCCACCTGCCAACCCCTCCCAGAGTGCTGGGATTACAGGTGCGAGCCACTGTGCCCAGCCACAAAGACTTTATGAAGCACTTTAGTCAGTAGCCAAAGATATTGTGCACATTCCTTGAGATACAAAGTTGGTATTTTCCCACTGACAAACATTCACTATACCATCAATTAAGGATGGACAAATCAGTGATGTTAAAACACGTAGAATATAATTAAATGTTCTACATGGAGGAAAAATAGCCCCTTAACATTCACAGTCAACAGTCAAGAAAGTATTTCTGTTATCTCCTCTCACAGGTCTTCACTGTGTACTCAGTTGCCTTCTTTTTCTTTTGTGATTGTTCGCAGGGAGCAAAACAATAGGTTATAAAGCACAGGGTAAGTGAAAGGTAATTTTGAGAGGTGCCAAGCTTCCTCAATAATCTTCATTCAAAACGATTAACGAGAATTAAAGAAAGATAAAATAATAGCTTCAGTTGAAATAATTTCCAATGATGACACAAGATCCATGAATGCAATTTAAGCCTCACATTATACTGATAAATAAAATAATTGCAAAAGAAATCCCACCAAAAGATTACCATATTTATCACCTCAAAGGTGAGGTTTTTGTGGGGCTTTATTGTTATTTGTTGTTTTTTAAGGCCCAGGCTGTGTCAACAACCAGTTTGAGCTCAAACTCCTAGGCTCAGGCGAACCTCTGGGATTAGTCGAACCTCTGGCCTCAGTTTCAAGTAGCTAGGAAAACAGGCTTGAAAGATGAGATTTTTGATGTACATGATACATCGTTTTCAAGTATATTTTCTAGAATTATGTATACTAATATAATGGGTACATTAATTAGAGCTTTATAGCTTATCTCAATATTATCATTTATTAAACCCAAACCAGAAGGAAACTATAACTACTGTGGTATTTATTACCTTCCTCCAACCTTAGAAAGAATCTAAGATCACTGGAAGTGTGATAATTCAATGTGCACATACTCAGATGGCTTTTTTTCTTTTTGAAACAGAGTCTCCTTCCATCACCCAGTCTAAAGTGCTATGGAGTCTGCCTCAAACTCCTAGGCCCGAGCCATTCTCCTGCCCCTCAGCCTCCTGAGCAGCTAGGTAAAATGTTTTCTCATTTGTTTTGTTTTGTTTGAGATAGAGTCTCACTCTGCCACCCTGGATAGAGTGCCGTGGCATCACAGCTCAAAGCAACCTCAAACTCTTGGGCTCAAGTGACTCTCTTGCTTCAGCCTCCCAAGTAGCTGGGACCACAGGCACCTACCACAATGCCTACCCAGGTAAAATGTTTTATTTTTAATTATTATGAGTACATAATAATTGTATATGTTATAGGGTACATGTGATGTTTTGGTTCAGGCATACATGTATAGTAATCACATCAATATAATTGGGGCATCCTCAAATGTTTATCATTTCTTTGTGTTAGAAATGTTCCAATTGTACCCATTAACCATCTGCACTTTATCCCTCCTTCCTGCTACCTTTCCCAGCCTTTAGTAACCATCATTCTACTGTCTGTCTCCACGAAATAATTTTTTTATAAATTTAGCTCCCACATATAAGTGAAAACATATGAGATTTAATGACCCAATTCTGATTATTTGATTCAAATTGGTTGGCAACACAATTTCTAAATCTCCTTGCAACTATGAAAATATAGTTAAATGTCTTCTTAATATTTAAAGATAATATTCTTAAGGTCAACAAAGAATTAAGGTACAATAATATAGTTTTAAGAAAAAGCCTGATGTTATGAATCTTCTGTTCATTGTTCAGCATGGGTATTCTTTTTCATTTCCAAATTATATAACTTGACACAATTATGAATTGTTTTACATAGTTTATTTGTATACAAGAATTTAATAAAACAGTGGTGAGGTGTGTCTGTTCTATAATATTGTTCTCTTTTTTAATGTTTGGGTACAATAATTTTGGGTCAAAATATTTCTTCTATGGAAGAAATGAGCCTCTGTCACCACTAGATGGAGAGCTATGACAATTTACAGTCTTGTGGTCACCTCTGAAGATAGCTGTTTAATTATAACACACATGGACAGGATCTTAATCTGGTGAAAAATTAATATTCTAGTTTAAGAAATGAATTTAGAACAAGTCTTTTTCCCTCTAAAACTAAATATGAGTTCTTAAAAACCCTGGAATAGTAAAATAATACTACTAATAATAATGAAATTGTCACTATTTCAGGTTGGGTGCTATACATACTACCTAATAAAAGGAAAAGATCTGAAAAACATGGCTTATCAGTCAGGTGGGACAGTGGGAGTTCATCTGGTCTTACTAAATCGAGGAAGAACAGTTATTCCACCAGCCAGTTCCAGCAGGTATAGTGATAGCTCAGGACGCTTGGGCCTTTCTTCTTCCATGAGTCAGACAGCTCCTCTTTCCAGAATTTGCCCCTTCCAAGGCTCTCACTGTGAACAGGGCCCACTCACACATGACCCCCAGACCTCAAAGAATTATACTGATAGATATTCAGATGCTTACATTTCAAGTCTAGCATTTGTGCCTAAATTCAATTTGCTACATTACAATAAATTTACATAATCTTGCTTTTAAGTTACAGCCTGCAGGGTTCAACTAAGTTTAACTTTAGAGACAGCAAAAAGGAGAAAATTTCCTTGGTATTTACTTGAAAGACCAAAAGAGAAGTGTCTGCTTACCAGGACAGAGTTACAGTAAGAGGCCACTAGATTTTAAAGTTATCTATTTCACTAGAAATAATTTAACATGGATAAACAAAGCAATCATAAGTTTCCTACAATATAATTTACAAATGCATTGCTGAGAAATGGGTAGTCTGAAGACTTAATTGTAATTCACCTGTGGTAAGAATTAACAAGTTCAAACTCACTAGGAAAAGAAATTCAAAGATTTTAAATAATGTGTCATTTTCCTTTTGAAATTTACAACAAATGTGTTAATCATGATTGACAATATGAAACAAGGATGGCTGGAAAGATTACAATTTAGAGTAAATTTTCAAGTGGGTAATTTTGCAATTGCAAAAACTTATAAAATATTCATAATGTTTGACTCAGTAATTTATTTTATTTATCATAGAGAAAAATATGTAGCAACCTAAAACTCAATGAATGGTTAGATAAATCATAATGTATTGTTCTTTTTCCATTCCAACATACATCTATCATAATGTGCTTTCTGTGCCTTAGAGGTTGGAAGGTGAAAACTGTACTTTCCGGAGGCCTTCACAATTCAGATTCCACCAGTCTGCTCCAGGGTGGTGCGGGACAGCCAGGGCTGCAGTGGCCATTTTTTTTACTCCAGAGTCCCAGTGGGAATTCCTCTCTGCCCCAAGGGCAGCAGCTCCGCATGTGGGGCCTCCAGTGACAGGGCTGGCAGTGTGATTCTGGACCTTGGGAGTTGTTTCTACACACTGGCTCAGTGCCTGCTCCTACACTCCAGATTGTAAGCCATCTACTAGAATGAATTGCAATAAAATATGGCAAACCAGCTTAAAAATCCACATTGCCAAATAATATTTAATGGTACAGGAATAAATTATGTAACTTTTTAACTGACTCAATTTTTCACTGATATATAATTTAATCATTTATGCCCAAAATTATTTACTCTGTTTTGTTTTTTGAGACAGGATTTCATCTACCTGTTGCCCAGGCTGAAATGCAGTAGCTGCCCCACACATAGCTCCTGCAATCTCCAATTCCTGGGCTCACAGGATCCTCCTGCCTGAGTTTCCTGAGAACCTGGGACCACAGGTGCGTACCACCAGTGCTGCCAAATTTTACAAATGTTTTGCAGAGACCAAGGGTGTGGCTGTTTTGCCCAGGCTGGTCTGAAACTCCTGGTCTTAAGGGATCCTTCTGCATGGACCTCCCAAAATGCTAGAATTACAGGTGTGAGCTACTGCACTGGGCTCAAAAACTATTTTCTTATAGTGTCTCTGTGTCTTTCAGAGGAAACACATGTGAGTAGTTCCAGCTTGTAGAGAAAATTAAAACGATTTTTTAACACATCACTAAAAGGATTTTCCTCTTCAGCTTAACCACAATTTTCTGGCTGTACTACCCAATTTCCCTCAAGAGATTTTTTTTTTTTTGCAATTTTTGGCCGGGGTTGGGTTTGAACCTGCCACCTCCGGCATATGGGGCCGGCACTCTACTCCTTTGAGCCACAGGCACCGCCCCCCCTCTTTTTTTTTTTGTTAAGGTATAAGCCACGTATCAGCTAAGGCAGCCTATCCTAGAAATTCAAGCAAATTTAACTCAAATTTCTTCCACATTTAATAATAAAATTCCTCCATTCTTTGTGGTTTCAATTGCTCAACCTATTCTTGGTAAAGAGAAGGAAAGTGGGAGGGTGGCTTCGATTTTTTTTTTTCTTTCTTAATTAGTTGAGTGATTTTTTTGCTTGCTATCCCCATTTTTTTCCATAGGGAAAGGAACTCTTTTTTCCCTTTCTGATGTGAATTACAATGGTTCCCTTAGCAGGTGGAAGCAGCACAATTTTAGTTTTAAATTATTTTTTCTGCCTTCCTTTCACAAGGCTACTGAGTAAAAACTCTGTAAACCTGAGCACAAACCAACATGTTCTGCATCTGTTTGGGATAAAGAATATTCAGTGTGGATCAAAGGTTAGTCAGTTAGAGGAAGGGCTGGAAACTTTCTGAAAAATGTTCTTTTTTTATATTTTTTCTCGAGATGTTAGAAAAGAACTTCAGAGCCACTTCATCCACCACACACACCATAGGAGCCGTGACTGATGAATATCTGAAGACAAACTACAGCTTCTTCAGACAGTCTTCCATAAATATGGTTTTCCTCAACTGAGCTTTTGAAAAAAATCAAGCTGAAATGGGTGACAAAGTCATAAGGAAATGTCTCCTAATTGATGGAGATGGTGCTGGAGATGACTGAGAATTAATCTGCTGATAAAGAGTTTCATTAAACGGTGCAACTCTGGATCCCGAGAAGAAGGATATAGGCAGTACCAATGCATGCTGAGCACACTGTTTCAATGTGAATTTTCAATGGGCAAAACTTTGTTGGTATATGAATATGAATCTAAGAGAAATGGAAAATTACAAAAAAATTTACAAAGAAATGGAATGCAGCATTGCTGGAGCACGTGAAAAGATTGTTGAGTGCAAAATGCAATTTTTTCAAGCAAAACAAATATGAAAAAAATCACCAAGAATATAATGCTTTGACAAAAGTGATCCAGCATCATCCAGACAGGCATGAAACATTAAAGGAACTAGAGGATCTGAGAAAAGAATTAGAACATCTTTCACATATTAAAGAAAGTGTTGAAGATAAGCTGGATTTGAGATGGAAACAGTTTCATGTTCTTCTTAGTACCATCCATGAACTTCAGCAAACACTAGAAAATGATGAAAAGCTCTCAGAGGTAGAAAAAACTGAAGAAATAAGCTCGGAACAGATCCTAAGCCATAGATAGGTTAATCACTCATTATTCTTAAGAATACTGAAATAGCTATATGATCTTAAGTGTGTTTAAAATATGTTGTGCACTTGAGATATTAAAAGTTTTGGCAGTGAAATATTTTGCCTTTAAATATTCATAAACATTTCATTCATGTATCTTCACATAAGGGAAAATAGATTTGTTTTTATTGAAATACATGTTTTATTCTTAAGAGGTAGGAGGCAACATCCAAAAATGTTTAATAAAATTTTTCAAACTGGATGTCTTTTTGCTCATTAGTATTCTAGGTAGTTTTTAACTGGTAGTATTGATCAGCTTACAAAATAAGTTGAAAACTTTAAGAAGGTGGCATTTCCAGGATGTATATGAGGAAATGGGTCAATTTCTGGAAATTGTGACCACTTTTGAAAACAGAGTGCATGAATAAGCTTCAGGAAGGTGAAAAATCTGTGAAATTCTGTGTAAAACATTTATAGTACTTGATTAGAGGGAGCGGTTCTGTGGTGTTTAGAATCACTGCTATGAGAAGTAATTACAAGATACAAAATAAATTAGTATACTGTGCATTTTTTAAAAAAAAAAAGAAAAAACTTTAGGAAGAAGCACACACTTCTTGGAGTTTGTGACACACCATTGCTGCCCTACTTCATGTCTCAGGAAGCCGCACCCACGTCAGACCCTCAGCTGCGGGGTTTGTGGGGGTGCAGTTTGGTACCTGGGCTAATTGGATTTAAGATCCAATAGTTCTGGGCTCAAGCTTGAGATCCTTCACATACCGTGCTTGGCTATATAAATTAAAACCTAAATTTCATTTTTAAAAATGAAGACATTTTTGAAAGTGAGATTATAATAGTAACTTCCTTCTAGGGTTATTATAAAGATTAAACGAGATTATGCAGGCATTTAAATTTTAACATTTAAGAATAGAAGGCAGTAGATGTATGTAATTGGTGGGGCACAGGGCACTCACACCTGTAATTCCAGCAATCTGGGAGGCCAAGGCAGGAGGATCGCTTTTGCTCAGGAGTTCAAGACTAGCCTGAGCAAGAGCTAAGAACTCATCTCTAGTAAAAATAGAAAAAGTAGCTAGCTTTGTGGCAGGCATCTGTAGTCCTGGCTACTCAGAAGGCTGAGGCAGGATGACAGCTTGAACTGAGGAGTTTGAGGTTTCTGTGAGCTGGGCTGAGGCCATGATACTCTAGCCTGGGTGTCAGAGAAACTGTCTCAAAAAAAAAAAAGAAATTAACCCAACACCTGACTGAACTCCACATACTCCCTCTAATACTGATTCTTCTATATTCCCTATCTGTGTTCATGACATCCTTTAGATGTCTGTCAAGAGGAAATACTATTTCCTTCTCTGGACTGGGTATTATTTTGCTTTTTTAAAAATAAACAATGAGAAAAAAGCTTCAGAACAGCAATAATAATACCTACTACTCACAGACTTAATAAGTAAATACATGGAAAGTATAAAATGATGATTATACTTCAACACAATTCTGCTTCAGAGGAAAGAACAACAGTAGTCAGGACACTTCTGTTTTTTTTTTTTTTTTTTAATTGTTGGGGATTCATAGAGGACACTTCTCTGTTTTGAAGCAATCATCTAACCATTCTCCAAGCACCTAACCCTTTACTATGTTCACAACTTTATGTCCTACCCCTCTTCCCTTTTAAAAAGGGAGCCATGGTAAACTACTACCTATCCTTATTCTTGGATTACACTAATTATATTAACATTATTATACTACCATTTTTTGAGCACTTACTGCTATATGCCAAATAACACACACACTTAACTCAATAAGTCTGCACAGTGTCTTTCCGAAGTAAGTACTCTGGTTCCCGTGGAGCCTCACAGATAAGGACAGGAGTATGAGAAGGTTTGCTCCACCAATATGAACCACAGAACAGGTGCTAAGTAGCAGGGTCTGGATTTGAACGGAAAGCCTGACTTCAGAGTTGCTAAAGAGAGACCGCCAACCTAATCACTAGGCATTCTCCTAATTGTATAGAGGTTAAAGGAATTACTGTCTAAAAATGTAGACAGGTGCAGTGGTTTTCACCTGCAATTCTAGCTACTCAGGAAGCTGAGGCTGGAGGATGGCTTCAGGCCAGACTTTGAGACCAGTCTGGGATATATAAATCAAGACCCTAAATGTAAACCAATCCTGTTATTCCTTTGAATCATTTGAGATGCTTGTTAAAATGGCAGATTTCCAGGCCCCAAAGCAAGCCTTAAATCTGGTATCTGATGAAGACCAGCAATCTGCATTTTCAACCAACTTTCCCTGTGAGTCTTATACAGAGCATAGTTTGAGAACTACTAATGATGAACTAAAATAAATTCTTAAGGCTCCCACCCCTCAGCAATTGACTGACTGGGCCCCCTCTTGGCCATGAAAATCACTAAAACTGAGTTACTGGCCATGAGAAGAGATATCAGACCTGCCTCACCACGCCCCCTCCCCCTCTTAGAGATGTCCTTTGTGATTCATTAATAAGCCTAAGGCTATGCAAGATGCAACTGCAGGTTCTTAGTAGACATAACAAACCACTTGAGCCAGTCCAGTACTTTGTCTCTAATTAACAGGCCCTTTATCTTAAGCATTGCTTTTCATTGACTCATAGTCTTTTAGACAGAGCCTAACTCTTCCAGCCAGTTGTCAGCTAGAGAATCTTTAAATCCACCTATCACCTATAAGCCCCTCTTTTCCAGATATCCCACCTTTGTTGCAGTTTTCATTGTCGTTTAGCTGGCCTGGGCTGGGATGGAACCCCACAGCCTCGTTAGATGTGGCTGGTGCCTTAACCACTGTACTAGGGCACAGAGCCTCCTCCTCCTTTTTTTTTAATAGCTCTAAGAATTGTTAAGATATTCCTGGAAATTTGTCCTAGAAGATGCTTCAGAAAGGCTAGCACAGTTTAGTACACACTTACCCAAGTGAGGAATCTACTGACTTTTCAACCATGTCTTAACCTTCACTCCCACCGCTGGTTAAAATAGAAAATATAGGAACAGTGATACATAATTCTACCACATACAACTGATTAGATAATAGAATGTCAGAGCTAAAAAGAACCTTAAAAATACTAAGAGCCATACTTTTAAAAGCATTGGGCATTTGATCTTGACAACAACTCCACGGAGTTGATGATATCATTATAAATTAGGAAATTGAAGATTTCTCCTATAAAATGAGTGTAAGAGCCAAGCCTTTTGGCTCAACAAGGCTGATAGGGATCACAGGGTGAAACCTGCCCTTTTCCCTTTCGGTTGGTTCACTGAAAGATCAACTCACAATTATGGTAGATAATAAGAGAAGGGTTTATTTCCAAATACCACGTGCGTGGGGGGAACCACAAGAATGACTACCCAAAGTCTCAGTGATGGTCAGAGACCTTCATGAAGGACTTTTGGAAGGGAGAAGGGGGAGAATGTGGAAAGTACACATTGCAGCAAGTGGTAGCTAGAGAGGAATGTGAATAGATGGGTAGAAACAGATTTGTAGATTAACCTGACACAGGTCTCCTGCTTCAAATGACCTTGCAGCCGGGTCTATTAGCATGCAATAAGGGTCAGCAACCTCTTTTGATTCTCAATCAGGTTACTCAGGTTTTATGTAGATGGAGAAAAGGCTTCTTTCAATGTTTTCTGATCATGAATAGCCTTTGATTCAAAATATTCTTTATACTAAGGAGTCATACTTTGGGGCAAAATATCCTTAGCTCTTTCAAGGCAGACTAATAAGTAGGAGAAAAGGCATGCAAATTTATTTGACTTGCATACATTATAGCCTTCAGAATGAAGACCCCCCCCCCAAAAAAAACACGGGAAATTGTCCATTTTATGCCTAGGTTAACAAAGTGTGGACAGCTGGTGGAAATTCGATGGGACAAAGGGGTCTGAGGTAAGCGGTCAGGGAGACCGTGGGTGGCCCCTCAGCCAGTCTGCCTGGGAGCGAGTCTTGTCACCCACACCCAGTAGCAAGGGCCGGATACTTTCTTTACGGCCAGTTTTTACGCAGAAGGGCGGAGGGGATTGGAGGACTGTTTTCGGGTTTACAGCTGGCTGTGGAGACGAGCAGGCCTGGTTTCTCCGCGAGCTCCTGGGAGAAGGAATTGAGAGACGGGGCGGGAGAAAGGCCGAGAACTTCGGCTGCCGAGGCTTCGTGCGCGGCCACAGCGACTGACCTAGATTGAAGGAGGTTCACGTCCAGTTTCTGAGCGGACCGCTGAGAAAATGAGGCAGAGAGAGGACACTCAGGGAGCGTCCCGCCTGCTCACCGCGGGAGCCGGCCGCCCCGGCACCCGGTCTCGCCCTCCTCCCTCCCTCCGCTAATCCTGCGCCCACGCGCCAGGCCTCCGGCGGGCGCCCCGCGGCTCGCGTTATCCGGGCATGTCCCCTGGAGACGCCCCGCGCCGGACACCGCAGGGCGCGGTCCGCACACAGGGGTCCTCAGCGAGCTGCCGCAGAACGAGACCTGCGCCACAAACCGCTGTTTCTCAGGCAGGAAGTACCGAGATTATCACGTTCTAGAAAGAAGCTGCGCAGGGACCGCTCCCCGGCCGCGCCCCCTGAGCGTCTCTGCGCGCCCACCTCGCTCCTTCCGGCGCTTGGCCGCCGACCGAGTCGGAGCCTCCTTCCCTGCGTCGGTCCTGCCACTGCCCCGCCAGGGCTGTGCAGACACGGCAGGTGCCTGTGGGTGACGCCGGGGCGACCCCGAGGGGTCGGCGGGCGGCGGGTGCGCCCCTGAGCTGCCCGCGCGTCCCAGGTGCGGAGGACTCGGCCGCCTGAGGCGCGAAGCCCGGCCGATGGTGGGTCGCAACCACGCGGGTGCCGACCCGGAGCCCGCACGCCCGGGACGGCTGCTCACCCCGCGGCGCCTCACACCCCGGAGCCCGCACGCCCGGGACGGCTGCTCACCCCGCGGCGCCTCACACCCCGGACCCCGCACGCCCGGGACGGCTGCTCACCCCGCGGCCCCTCACACCCCGGAGCCCGCACGCCCGGGACGGCTGCTCACCCCGCAGCCCCTCACACCCCGGAGCCCGCACGCCCGGGACGGCTGCTCACCCCGCGGCGCCTCAGACCCGGAGCCCGCACGCCCGGGACGGCTGCTCACCCCGCCGCGCCTCACACCCCGGGGCCCGCACGCCCGGGACGGCTGCTCACCCCGCAGCCCCTCACACCCCGGAGCCCGCACGCCCGGGACGGCTGCTCACCCCGCGG
>CAUYRH010152559.1:0-10254 GCA_963574655.1 Perodicticus potto
CCACTTGAAATCTCTCCCTCTACCAGGAGCTTTGGTGTTTTCTGTATTCTTTTCTGTAAATCAATTCTGTCTTACCACGGAGGGGTGGGGGGGGAAATAATGTAATGAAGAATAATAAAATACATGTATTTAAAAAAAAAATCACATGATATATGAGCATGAATGCCTACTTAAAACCAATCATATGCAAGAGGAAGACAAATGATCAGGTGTGATTTAGACAGATTTGCTGTGAAACAGAATTACTTTCAACTTCTACCTACATACTCATATGTTCTATCTCACCCACAACCTGACTTTGGGTATAATCCTAGGTCTGATTTTTGTACTTCAGGTTTAACCTTATCCGAGTTGCATGCTCACTCCCTTTTCTCCCCATCCTTCTTCCAAGAATTATTTCTCCCATCAGTTTTTGTCCTTATAGAGAAGCAGCTCTTAAAGGGTAATTCAGGGGTTCCCAGGGTCCATAACAGGGGACCAATAAGGTCAAAATTACTTTCAAAAAATGATGTTACTTTTTTCTCCTTATCCTTTCATGAGTCTAAATGGTATAGGCCACATGACGAGTTATGACATTATCACTCTGAAGGCCTAAGGAATGTATTTCTGTGTATTCTTGTGTTTTAAAATTTTCTCAGTTTTAATTTCTAGTCTGATAAATACCAATAGATATAATCCACATAAACAAAAGCTCTTTCGGGTCCAATTTTTATGCTTATAAAGGGATCCTAAGTCAGAATCCTGTAGAACCTCCATATTTGACCACCACTACATTGACCATCTCCTTAAGTTGACCTAATTTTCATAGACCAGACATGTACCACACATACTCAAAAGAAATTCCTTATGTTGCCCACCTCTGTATGTTGCTCAGTTTGTTACATAGGTAGCCAACTTAGCAGAAGTTATATTATAGTTTGAAAACTTCTGTTATACAAAATGAAGTCACATTTCTTTCAAGATGGACAGCCCTTAGTAAGTTCAGAGTTCTTGGTCTATTCACTCAGTTGCCATCTCCCTGATGATCAGGGAATAGCCAGTTTCTGGCTGCCCATTATATAGAAGGCACTGTACATATGGCAGTTTGAAAAAAGGAAAATGTCTGAAGGAAGTAAGAAAGGAGGGAAGAAAGAAAGGAAGGAACAGAGCTAAGGAACTAAATTAACTTCTTAATGGAGTTTATAGTCTTTTAAAATTTTGTTTATGAGTAGCATCAAAATCATCTAGAAAACATTGAAACATAAACATGGGTTGAGTCTAGGTTATTTGTAGTTCCTAAAGCTCCACAGGTGATTCTAGTGCATAACTTCAGTTAAGGATAACATCTAAAATAATTGCCTCCAAATGTAGAGGTACAGATTCATCTTCCCTATAATTTATATGGCATTTATAGTATTTGTAAATATGGCAGGAGGCAATAAGAAGACATTTAGGTAAGTGAATACAGGAAACATCATGGGAGCCTGTTAGTTAATGGGAGGACAAGACAGGCAAGACGCATTGAGTATCCATATCTGATAATAATATTAAGGGGCCTGGATTCAACAGGACTGTGGAAAGCAAGGAGGTCATTGAGTGTTGAGTACAAAAGGAGTTGATCAAGATTGCTTTGCAAGAACAAGGAAGTATCAATTAGACCAAAGGCCAGGTTCAAAGCCAGGTACACAGAGAAGGCAGAGTTCTTATGTTGGGCTTTTTAAATTTACTCTAGATCAGCAGTTCTCAACCTGTGGGTCATGAGCCACAGGAACTGTATTAAAGACCTTGGCATTAGGAAGGTTGAGAACCACTGGTCTAGATGCAATATTAGTTTGGTGGGCAACTAAGCTGGGAGTCCTGTGGTATGCATGAAGGCTTTCTGGAACTCTAGAGATGAGTGTGGAAGGAATGAAATGAAGAAGAGGGAAAATCACCAAGTTTTTAAAAGTAAGTGTTAATAATTTGAAATGTTACCGGATGAAGAAGATCTGGCTTCCTGTCACTGTCAGCCAAATGCAGAGACAGGGATAGGTCCAATAAGCTTTATTATCAGAAAGCCAGTAATTCTGGATAATGGTGAGAGTTATCTCACAAAGACTGTTCTACCTCAGTTACAATCCTAATATTTTTTATAAAATACAAGAAAACAAACCTAGAAAACTTTAACTTTATTTGACAGAAAACAACATCAAAGTACTCTCTAACTAGGCAAAATGTTTAATCAACATAAAAGTAACTTTCACTCTAACAATATAGTCATAAAAGTAACCTTTATCCCAACAAAATATCTAAGAGAATCATCAAAGAAAATAACATATCATCGAAGTAACCTTTGCTCCAACATTAACACAATATTTACTGTCTACATGTGACTACCTCCCACAAGTCTTCTCAGATAAACATCTGCACAATCATGGTGAAACCTTAACTGAATAATCATGGGGGTGTGTTGAAAAGAATGGGAGCTAAGCAGACAAGGTCAGCTGTACTGCTTCAGCTTAGCTTCTCAGACCCCATCTTGTAGGTTGCTTTTCTGGCTTCAAAAACACTTAAAGGAAAGTGGCATGGGTGAGAAACTATGATAATGTGTCTTTATTTGAGGGTAAATGAGTAAGAACCTCATTTACCTGGGAATCATATCTTGATTTGACTACATTGTTTTGACTCTAAATATTGCAAATATATTCTAATCTGGGCTTCCTACAAAAAAAATCAGTGCTCCATAAAACCTGCTTATTTTCTTAAGTAAATCCCCTTGTCCTAGATTTTTTTTTGCTTCTTATTTGCCTTTTTTACTTAAATTTAATTTGTTGCTAAATGGGATTCATTTTATTAAGATCTTACTATTTATACATTTATTCTCAATTGAAAATCATATATTAGGCTCTTAAAGAGTTTCATCTGAAATGCCACATACATTTGCTTTTTAAAATGGTACAAATTTAGGCTCAGTGCTCGTAGCTCAGTGAGTAGGGCACCGGCCACATACACCGAGTTGGCGAGTTTAACCCTGGCCCAGGCCTGCTAAACAACAATGACAACTGCAATCAAAAAATAGCCAGGCACTATGGCAGATGGCTGTAGTCCCAGCTCAAAGGGAGGCTGAGGCAAGAGAATTGCTTAAGACCAAAAGTTGAAGGTTGCTGTGAGCTGTGACGCCATAGCACTCTGTGGAGGATGACATAGTGAGACTCTGTCTTGAAAAAAAATAATAAAATAAAATGAAACAAAATGGTATAAATGTAAATAATTAGTTGTTTAAAAGGTTTTAAGAATTTTATGACTTTGGACAGAAGTATGAGGAGTTGCTGCACACTTTCAAAGATATTTCATGTTTATTTCATAGAGTACCTGGACGCACCAGAGCTAAATCTTACTAGCTGATTATTTGATCCAATCAAATCAAGATGGTGGAGCATCCACAAACACTGTTGTAGTGTTTAAACTCTGAACATGAACATGTCCATAGAAGAAATTCCTTCTATAGAAAATAACTCAGTTTTTCTAGTTCTGTGCTCCATGTATCATAGAAAAAGTTGCTATAACAGTCAATCCTGTATAAATAGCAGCCAACTGTGCAGACTGGAGACACATGACCTTATTTTACAGCAATATATGTCTAACTTATAAAATTGCCATTGAATAGGGTGGCACCTGTGGCTCCAAGGAGTAGGGCACCAGTCCCATATACTGAAGGTGGAGTGTTCAAACCCGGCCTCAGCCAAAAACTGCAAAAAAGAAAGAAAAAAAAATTGCCATTCAATAAATAAAACTTTTTTTCTTAATTCAGCGCTTCATAGATAGCTATTTACTAGACTCTTAATTTTTTTTTTTTATTTTTTTTAAATGATTTTTCACACCAATGAACCCACTTTGAGAAATATAGATTTTTTTTTTTTTTTTTTCTGAGACAGAGTCTCAAGCTGTCGCCCTGGTGTAGAGTGCAGTGGCATTACAGCTCACAGTAACCTCAAACTCTTGGCTTAAGAGATTCTCTTCCCTCAGCCTCCCAAGTAGTTGGGACTACAGGCACCCACCACAACACCTGGCTATTTTTTTTGTTGTTGTTGCAAATTTCATTGTTGTTTTAGTGGGCCCTGGCTGGGTTCGAACCTGCCACCTGCAGTGTATGTGGCCGGCGCCCTACCCACTGAACTACAGGAGCCTCTGAGAAACAGATTTAAAACTCAAAGTTTCCCCTCTAAACACTGGATGCACCTTCTCCTTCTTGTTCATTTTTTTGCCAACCCTTACACTTTTATTTCACATTCTTTTCTTTGCTTTCTAATTTCTCTTTTAATGCGAACAGCCTATGATTCTTCTATTCGTTATCACCCAAAGTAGATTTCTCTGTTGAATTTACAGCCAGATCACTCACTCATTCATTCATCTAAACAATTAGTAATATGTAGTATTTATGGTGCAGTTTCTATGTACTAGGTTTTGCCTACTCTTGGTGGATTCTTTTTGAGGCCTCCTCTTCCTTTTTCTTCCCACATTCCATTCCTCCCAATAAATAGAAAAATACACACTCACACATTTATGGTAAGTATTTTGTAACCAGAAGTGAATAGATACTATTGAACTAAGCCAATATTTTCTGTGCTGTATAATAGGCAAGTCTTCACCCTTCTGGTCCTGCCTGACGTCTTTGGAAACAATTTACACAATGGCTAAAGGATTTCAACATTTTTCTCTCTCCGAGTGGAATCTTGGGTCCCCACTTCATGACCAAATACCTTCAGGCCACTCCTTCCCCCAAATATAAAAAGATAGAAATGACTAAGCCTCCCTGGCCCTATTGCTCAGCCCTAATATAAATAAAAGTGGGAAAATCAGAAAAAAAAAAACAAAGAAATGACTAAGGCAATCCTATTTCCATAACAGAACACAGAATAGGGAGAATTGGATGTAACTTTTGTCTTTTTTTTTTTTTTTTTTGAATATTTGAACAATTGAACTTTATACTCCTAGCTCTTCAGGTAGATTTTGGGAAAGGAGTATCCAACTTAATAATGACAAAATTAAACCACTCTACATAGACTTTAATTTGAGGGGTTCACATAGGCACTTTTTTCATTGAATAAACATTTATTGAGCTCCTTTCATGGGTGAAACTCTGTGCAGGGCACTGAGGAAAGAAAGACAAGTTATACCCGAATTTTGTTCCCAAGAAGTGACCAAACTAGTGAATCATACACATGAATCACTGACTACAATCAATCAGAATATTAGGTCAGAGGAGCAAACTTTTATTTATGAGCAATTATGAGCAAGCTATTATTTATCCCTGTAATAGGAGTTGAGAATGAGGGTACAGAGTCAGGGACACAACAGAGAGAAAGTGATATTTGAATTGGTACTTGAAAGGTGAGTAGGAATTTTCCAGAGGAAAAAAAGTAAAAGGAAAAAAGAAACAACTTATAAAATTGCTTTTGAAGTGACTTGCTATATTCAGGGACTAGGAGAGCTGAAGAGGTGGATTACTTGATGAGGTCAAGGATGGCCTCAGTGGCATTTCCACAAATAAAAATATCAGCTGCTTCTTCTCTCCCTAAGTTATTCATTTTGATTGCCACTCTATTTCAGTGAATCACAGATGGATTAAATCTAAGCAACCTGGAAGATGAGGACTTGTTCTACCTATAATGGAATTTATGGACTCACTTTAGCTGACTTTGCAATGTATAATTCTTGTTGTCAGAGAATATACACTATCTGAACTGGTGAGTTTATCCCACCCCATAGGTAGGAGGTAGCAAATTTATCTGGATGACAGATTCTGTCTACGATGTATTCAGGCTAAAGTTATGGTATAGATACAATGAGAGGAAAGGTAATAAAGAGTATTTAGAGTTCTTGAATTTCGGCTCATTAGGCCAAATAGGACGAATAGAATCAAGAGTGAAGTGATATATGCTTCCATTATCTTTAAGTTCAGTATACATCAACAGGGAGCATCTTCTCAAAATACCTTCATGAACTTGAACTTATCACAATTCCATATCATTTTGGAATGGTCATCCTACCCCTGAAGTGCTGTACCCACTTCTGGAAGGCATTTGTAAAGATGCTAACAAAATGGCCTAGGCCAAGGAGAGTAGCAATGGGATGCTAGAAAGTTGAGAAACAATATCACAAGATAGTTGCCACCTGTTGCTAAGTGGGTAGGGCACCAGCCCCACACACAGAGGGTGGTGGGTTCAAACCCAGCCCTGGCCAAATTGCAACCAAAAAATAGCCTGGTGATGTGGCGGGCACCTGTAGTCCCAGCTACTAGGGAGGCTGAGGCAAGAGAGTCACCTAAGCCCAGGAGCTGGAGGTTGCTGTGAGCTGTGACATCACAGCACTTGACCAAGGGTGATAAAGTGAGACTCTATCTCTAAAAAAAAAAAGAACCTTCAGTTAATTATTGTCAATTAGTGGCACACTAAGTGTTGTCTAACAATGATTTCACATAAGTATGAATGTCTAATATGGTGGATGGAGTGACTGTCAAAGAAACATTTTGGATTCTGGCAATTTGGGACCTACCTTTCTTAGGAAATAAAATAATCCTCTTCCTTACTTTGCTCTCTTGTGACCACTATTGTCAAATGTGTAATCTCCACAGACCACTATCAAGTACTGAGATTGAAGAAACAATAAAAAATCTTCCTTCAAACAAAACCCCTGGACCAAATGGGTTTACACCAGCATTCTATCACACCTTCAAAGAAGAGATTGTACCTATGCTGCATAAACTATTACAAATCTTTGAGAAGGAGGAAAACTTCCTCAACTCATTCTATGATGCAAACATTATCCTGATATAAAAATCAGGAAAGGACCAACTAAAAATGAGAAGTACAGGCCAATTTCACTGATAAATATAAATGCAAAAAATATTCAACAAAATCATAGCCAATAGATTACAGCTACACATTAAAAAAATATACACTTCGATCAAATAGGCTTCATCCCAGAGATGTAAGCCTAGTTTAACATATGCAAAACCATAAATGTAATTCACCATATCAATAGAAGCAAAAGCAAAATCCATATGACCCCCTCAATAGGTGCAGAAGAAGCATTTGATAAAATCCAGCATCCTTTCTAACAAGAAAACTTAAAAATATGGGTCCAGAAGGGACATTTCTTAAACTGATTAAAGCTATCTTTGACAAACCAACAGCTAATAGTATATGGAATAGTGTAAAAATAAAATGTTTTGGGCAGCGCCTGTGGATCAGATAATTAGGGTTCCAGCCCCATATGCCGGAAGTGATGTGTTCAAACCCAGCCCTTGCCAAAAACTGCAAAAAAAATAAAAATAAAAATAAAATAAAATGTTTCCACTTAGAACTGGAAATAGACAGGATGTTCTCTATTGCCTCTACTATTAAACATATTGCTGGAAGTTCTAGCTAATGGAATCAAGCAAGAGAAGTTTATAAAGGACGTTTTAATAGGTGCAGAGAAGGTCCAACACTCACTATTTGCTAATGATATAATCTTATACTTAGAGAACCCCATAGATTCAACCACAAGACTCCTGGAAGAGATCACAAAATACAGTAACATCTCAGGGTATGAAATCCATGTCCACAAGCCTTTGCATACTCCAACAACAGGTGAGTTGAGAAGATAATAAAGGACACAATTACCTTCATAGCAGCTTCAAAGAAAATAAAATACCTAGGAATATACCTAACCAAAGAGGTGAAGGACCACAACAAAGAGAATAATGAAACCTTAAAAAAAGAAATAGTGGGGAGAGCTCGGAAGATGGCAGCGGTGACGGTCCCATTGTTCATCCCTCCCCGGTCAGCAGGTGAGAGGGAGGGAGTACTGGACCTTGCCCGTGTGAATTGTCGGAGTGGATGGGCAGCTGGCGATGCACAGCAATTTGGTGGATTGTTGTGTTTGAAAGATAGTTCATAACCGCAGAAACTGCTGTAAACTGTTTACCCCTGCACGGCAGAGGGGCAGCCGGCCCCTCCCACAGGGAGGACAGCAGGTCGCAACTCACAAAACCTAATTGGGAAAAAATTCCACCAAAAAGTGGATCTCAGCATTTGACGACCAGAAAGGTGCGCTGCTAGGTCCCACGGGGACCCGCACAGCTCAGGCACGAGGTGGATACAAACATATTGGAACGTCCAAAATGGCGAGCATCTTTTCCCTAGATCATTGGGAATAGGTGTTATGTCTGTGCTACCCCAGGGGCAGAATCCTGGTGAGGTCTGACGGTGCAGGGGGCCCGGGATCCTGTGGTGTGGAAAAGACACTTTGAGCTGTGGAAGGTGGTGAAGAGGGCCCCGAGCACTCCAGCCGGAGAAAAAGCTGCAGGTCAGAGTGGTAGCAACAGACCGGCGGGAGCCCCCTCCCCTCCTGCCATAGCTGCGGTGGCTGGCTGGCCATGACCCTCAACGACCGTGCACCGAGCCCTCCTCTTTCAGCCGATTCCAGTTCCTGGATTCAAGAGAGCTGGAGGGCAGAGCAGAGAGTTCTGTGACGAGATGGCTGGTGCACCTAAGTTGGAGGTTGGATGGGAGTGTCGTTTGGAGCCGAGCACCCAAAATAAAGCAACTTTTCCAACGCAAACCAGGGGAAAAACTACAAAACTACAAAAATGGTGACTGATCAGTCAGAGTGGGAAGCCTGAGAACCGCTCACAGCGCCATCTGGTGTCCACAAAGTATATTGCAGTACAAATTAACTCCACTTAAGTGGATGCCACCTGAGAACTTTATTTCTATATATACACAAGAACTATATCTTTGAGGTTTTTTTTTTTTTTTATTGATCCCTACTCCGGTTTGGAATTCTATAACTCCAACTCACCCAGAATCCTGATTGTTTGCATGTACATCTGGTCTGGATCTCTTGAACTGTAAAGGCTGTAGTCACCACCCCAGTTCCTAGGAGGAGGGCTGGTCAGCCACAACTGGAGAAGTCTCCAGTACAATTTCACAGACCTGCTCTTATACCTAAAAACTGAAAAACAAACATGGGGCGGAACCAGCGGAAAAATTCTGGCAACATGAATAAACAGAATGGTGCAACCCCCCCAAAAAATGACAAATCATCCAATCCAGACTACCCCATCAACAAACTGATAGCAAAGATGTCCGAAATCGAATTCAGAATCTGGATTGCAAACAAAGATGGAGGTAGAGATTACAGGATTAATTCAGAAGATGTCTCAAGAATTCACCCAATTTAAAGACAAAATGACCAAAGATCTCAACACATTGAAACAAGAAGTTGCAACCCTCAAAGATATGAGAAATACAGTAGAAGCCCTCAACAACAGAATAGAGCAAGCAGAAGAAAGGATCTCTGACACCGAAGACAGAGATTTTGAACGATCCCAAATGCTCACAGAGATAGAGAAATGGAAGACAAAAAGGGATCATACTCTCAGAGAGCTCTATGATAACTCAAAGAAAACCAATATTCGTCTTATAGGGATACCTGAAAACGATGAACTGGCTTCACACGACAGAGTCCCTTCTACTTGAGATTATGAAAGACAATTTTCCAGACATACCTAGGTACTCTGAAATTCAGATAGACAGTTTCAGAACCCCAGCACGACTTAATCCAAACAAGACATCTCCCAGGCACATCGTAGTTAATTTCACTAAAGTTAACATGAAGGAGAAGATTCTAGAAGCAGCCAGACGAAAGAAATCCATTACAACAAGGGAAAGAATATTAGAATAACTGCAGATCTCTCTGCTCAAACCTTCCAGGCAAGAAGGAAGTGGGCTTCCACCATAAACCTCCTAAAACAAAATAACTTCCAACCTAAGATCCTCTATCCAGCCAAACTGAGTTTCATTTATGATGGAGAAATTAGATACTTTAACGACATCCATAGGTTGAAGAAATTTGTTATAACCAAACCAGCTCTCCAGGATATCCTCAGACCCATCCTCCATAATGACCAGCTCAAACCTCCACCATAAAAGTAAACTCAAGCAAAAACTTTGAACCACATACTAAACTCTACAATGGCTAAAGGTCACACAATACCGTCTGCACAACCGAATACCTTATCTTTAGTCTCTATAAACGTGAATGGTTTAAACTGTCCTCTAAAGAGGCACAGATTGGCTGACTGGATACAAAAACTTAAACCGGATGTCTGCTGCATCCAAGAATTGCACCTTATTTTAAAAGACAAATCTAGACTCAAGGTGAAGGGATGGACATCCATATTTCAGGCAAATGGAAAACAGAAAAAAGCTGGTGTTGCAATCTTATTTGCAGACACATTAGGCTTTA
>CAUYRH010152561.1:0-19644 GCA_963574655.1 Perodicticus potto
CCCTACTTGAAATCTCTCCCACTACCAGGAGCTTTGGTGTTTTCTGTATTCTTTTCTGTAAATCAATTCTGTCTTATCACGGACGGGTGGGGGGGGAATAATGTAATGAAGAATAATAAAATACATGTATTTAAAAAAAAAAAGAGAAAATAGGTAAGAGATGTGTGCATGGGTGTGTGTGTGTGTGTGTGTGTGTGTGTGTGTGTGTTGGAGCAGGGGTGAGTGGAAGGTTAGCGGAACAGTTAGAAAGCCTGTTTAAAATGTCAGTGCTTCTGTAGATAATCCATTGTTTGCATAATCCACTTTTAGAATTTACTACATTAAGTAAAACCTTAATTTCATGCAATGGGTCAGGATTAAAGTCGTGTATAAGAGATTGTCCATAAAAGGAGGAGGGCAGCCTTAATGTGCATAAATATTATAAGAGCTGGGTAGAATATCAAGGGAGGTTGAATTTCCATCAGGAAATCAGTTGAGACCACTCACAACTCCCCACTTTTGTGTCATTCATCTACCATGACTACCACCACTATGACAATCAAGTCCTGTTCTGATACAGGGCAGAGGAAGGCAAGAGGGTGAGAGAGAGAGATTAATAAGGAGATATAATTAGGTTTCTTGGTGACAAAGACACAATTGAGTAGATGGATGTGAATTTTTTTTTTTTTTGAGACAAGGTCTCACTTTGTTCCTCAAGCTAGAGTGCAGTGGTGTCATCACAGCTCACTGCAACCTCAAACTCTTAGTTCAAGTGATCCTCCTGCCTTGGCCTCTTGAGTAGCTGGGACTACAGTTTCCTGACACCACACCCAGCTAGGTTTTTTCTATTTTTAGTAGAGATGGGATCTTGCTCTTGGTCAGGCTGATCTACAACTCCTGAGCTCAAGGGATCCTCCCAACTTGACCTCCCCGAATGCTGGGATTATAGGCATGACCACCATGCCCAGCCTAATGTGATTCTTCTTTAGGACCAGCACAAGCAGGGCAGAAGCTAAGAGACAGGAAGAACTTCTTTCACAATCCTAACAGGGGCAGGAACACATTTCTTATACTTTTCCAGGCAGGAACACTGTGGTGTGTATAGTAGAATTATAGTCGTCCCCGTAATCTCAGTCACTCACAGCTTGAGAAACCTTGCCAAGACCATTCCAAAGAACCAGGAATTTAACAAAAAAGGCTCACAGAAGCCCAGGAAAAGAGAAATCCCTGCAATCAGCAGTTATTTCTTTCATCGTTTCTGCATACGCTTCAGTTTCATGATACTTTTGAATAACTGAATTCATTGACCAACTGATAATTTCATTCACTCATTCTTTCATTCCACCAATATATGTCTTCACGCATCATTTAACAATGAGGGGGCCTTCTGAGAAACGTGTTATTAGGTGATTTTGTCATTGTGTGAACATCATAGTGTACTTACACAAACCTAGATGGCCTAGCCTACTACATGGTGTAGCCTATCACTCCTAGGCTACCAACTGTAGGCAATTATAACACAATGATAAGTATTTGTGTATCTAAACATGTGAAAGGTATAGTAGAAATACATGTAATCTTATGTACGTATGTGTATATATGTGTATATATTAAATATTTATAATCTATCATCTATCTATTATATCTGCCAGGCAATCTAAGGTCCTGGAGATAAAGGAATAAGATGTGGTCTCTGTTTTTAAGAGCTTCTTACTCCAGTGGGACACCAAGTAAGTAGATGGTGACAATATAGGGCACAGAGTTTAGCTCTGGTTCTTTGGTGGGAACAACAAGACAGATAACAGTGCGACTGCCTATGAGGGAGCCCTGTAGGGCAATGGATACACAACCAATGAGAATGTAAACTCTTTACCTTGCCTGAGTAGTGTAGGGAAATTAAAGGAAAGTGCTGATAGATAAGAACAGACGATCACCCATTAAGTGACAGGAAAGGCATGGTGGCTGATTTCTACATGATTTATTTATAGAGAAAAGAAAGAAACAGTAAAGTCTTTGGGGTTCTACCCAAGCCATTGATGACAGAAAAGGAAATTGATAATCCCAAAGCTTGGTTAGAAAGTACCCTCTAGCTTCTGAGAAGAGATGGGGGCCTGCAAGAAGTTTAGGGGTCCTGCTGCCTGCCCAGCCCTGGGGAGCCAGTTCTGGGATGTCTACAGAGGGGCTGCCCTGGGACCTTTTGAAAATGTGTTACTCTTTAGTCCCGAATTACTTGGAAGTTTTTCAGCTTGTTTAGACTCTTTTAAAAAAACAAAAAGGTGATCTCCATGACAAAATGGTGCATGTGTTTTTGAAAAAGCTGTAGCAAACTGTCAAGATGATTTAGCAGATTCAGAAGAGCCTGATAAATTCCTCATAGCAAGTATCAAGGGAGAGGTACCTTTGAGTTTCCAGCCTTATGTTACAGATGCTCTGAATGGTGAGCTTCCAAAGAAACTTATGGAGTATCTAATATTTCTGAGAAAAGCATTCTGGTTCCCATTTTACAACAACACAGAGGCAGCCTTAGCAACTAATGGATTTCACATCTGGAAAAGGAGAAAAGAACGAAATATTTGGCCAATGACTAAAATATTTCCACATCATCTGGCCTTCAAAAGATCACCTATGAGACACTTCAGTTTTAGAACCGTACAAGTTAAATAAAGTAAGTAATTAATTCAAACTCTATTACTTTGGGAATACTTTTCAATATTCTGCCTAGTGTAGATTACACCGGGGAAAATGTGGAGTTGAATCAGGTGGCTCAGCCACATAAGCTTGCCATTGCATCTGCTTTTTGAAAGAGAGAGGGAATTAATTTAATTTTAGGAAGGCCTCCCAGGGCTCCAGAAGGAGTGGAGCAGAAGGGACCAGCATTTTTGTTCTCTTCTGAAGGATTTTAATTCCTCTTCTAAGTATCCAAAGGAACTCTAGAATGCCCTCTGAAGGGCATCCTTTAAACCTCTGTGCTGCTTTCTCTTCTAGTGCCCAGGGAATGAAGACTAAAACAGAATAAGCATGGAGCACAAAGGATTTCTGTTGATGACTGTATATTGATATACATAGGTATGAGCGTCAAGGCAAAAAATTGTATTAAAACAAATCATTGGCAATTTTCTAACCATCGGGATTCAGGTGCTCAACAAATCCTTAGTCAATGCGGATTTGACATCGGTGTGACCATCCCTTTCGGGACTCTTACCCTGTGGCTTGAGCCTGAAAGAGATTTGATTGTCAAGCTACACCTTATAGATGATTTCGAAACAGACTTAAACCAAGAAGTCACCGTTAACTTCAGGATTGATTACAGCCACACTGCACCTGAGCGCATTTTGCATGGTCACTTTATCCAGGGCATTATCTGCCAGAGGTGAGTCGGCCAGTGTCTTAGTCCTGCTGCATTTTATCTTGTCCCAATCATCCCATTTTCCCTTCCTTGGTCTTTCTTCTTGTGTTTGCCACAGGAAGATGATAGCGCCTTAATATTAATTGTAAATACTTGTTATGGGCCAGGTATCTTCTTACGTGTCTTGGATACATTACATGATTTAATTTTCTAAAATCTCAATGAGGTTGGTCTTATATTTCTCTCCATTTAGCAGATGAAGAAACTGAGAGTTGGTGAACTTAAGTATTTTGCTGTATTTGTCACCTTTTGCTGAGGTTACAAACAAATAATCCCAATATCTCTGGGCCTAAATTAGAGTCTGGAAAATACTTTTTTTCCTCCTTAAAGAGCCAGACAGTAAATATTTTAAGCTTTATGGATCATACAGTCTCTGCCACAACTACTCAGCTCTGACACTGTAGCACAAAGTCATCTGTACATACTACGTAAACAGATAAGCAGGGCTGTGTTCCCCAAAAGCTTTATTGATGGGTATGGAAATGTATATTTTACATAATGTTCATATGTCATAAAATATTATTCTTCTTTTGATGTTTTTTTTTCAACTATTTAAAAAATGTAAAAACCATTTTTATCCCACAGGCTGTACAAAAACAGTGGTGGGCCATATTTGCATATTTGTCCCTGCAGGCCGTAGTTTGTGGATCCTTAACTTAAACTCCCATTTATTCCTGTTTACATTATATGAAGGCTGCAGTTCAGCTGCTGATCCGATGGGCTTTATCCAGTTTGGCGGTGCTTGGCTCCACAATTCTCATTCTGGAACCCAGGCTGAAAGAGTAGTCACCACATGGGGCATGCTATTTTCATAGGACAGAAGAAAGAGGGACAGAGCCAAATTACATAGGATCATTGTCTTAATCCATTTGGGCTGCTATGCGAAAATTATTATAGTCTAGGTTGCATAGAAATGAGAGACATTTATTTCTCATGCTTCTGAAGGCTGAAAAGTCCAAGATCAAGGCTCTGGAAGATTCGGTCTCTGAGGGCCCGATTTTTGGTTCATAGAGGGTGCCTTCTTGCTGTGTCCTTGCATAGTGGAAAGGGAGAGTGAGCTCCCTTAAGCTTCTTTTATTAGGGAACTGATCCCATTCCTGAGGGCTCTGCCTAATCACTTGCCAAAGACCCCACCTCCTAATACCAACACCTTTAGTGTTAGGATTGCAACATATGAATTTGGTGGGGACATAAACATTTGACCTTTGCACCCATTTAAAGCTTGTCTGTGCTTATACATAGTATATGGTAGTCTACTCAGTCCATTTGCCAAAGCAAGTTATAGGCCAAGTCCAAAGGCAACAAGACAGGAAGGGAAGCCATGTTCTCAGAGGGGATGTATCACTGCAAACTGGAAAACTAGCAATACAGTTTCCCATTTGGAACAAGACTTCATGATGAGACTTGAGTTCCAAGCTTTCATAGTTCCTAAGTCTGTGCTGTTAGCCACTGTACTATGCTGCCTCCTCCTTTGCTAGGCCTTTGCTTCCGCCCCCGCCACACTGCTCTTTATTACCTGTCCCCTTCTGTTCGTTGCAGCTTTCCCATACTCGTGCTCCTTCCCTTCTTGGTTGTTCTTACTGTGCTCTCAGTCTTTACCACGCTGTATGGATTTCCTTGCCGATTCTGCTCTCCTCCTGACCAAGACAGCAGGACCAACTTGCTGTGTCCCTCAGATCACGAAGGCATCCACCCAGGATCCCCCGCCGTGGTTTTCTGTTTTCCCTCTCACTCTCTGCATGAACCATGGGAAGGGCTGTTCATCTCCCTCAGGAAGCCTGCACCTAACACTGGGAAAGGTCTGGATTCCTGGCAGAGGACACCAGGAACAAGTTTCAATTGCTCTGCCGACCTTCTCCCCATCATTCCCCTTTCTAGGAAACAATAGTTGACATTTGTATCAGGCTTTATAGTTCACAAAGTCTCTTCCCTGTATTACTCCACTTGAACTCCATAACCATACCTAGAGGCAGACAAGATTCTTACCATTTTACAGATCAAGAAACTGAGTCTGAGAGAAAGTTCAAAGTTTTCTTGAAGATCATAGAGTTATTTAATGATTTGGTTCATTAATGGTGAAGCTGGAACTCAAACCCTGGGCTCTTTTCACTTACTCAGAAACACACCCTGTCTTTGATGTTTCCTAGTTTCCTCCCTTTGAAGCATTTCTACTACCACTATGAGGCAGGATTAGAGTCTTTCCTCCCCTGGGATTTCAAGAACCTTAAAAGGACTGGCAAAGTGAGGTTTAACTCTTTACTGCACACTGTGTAAAGACTAAATAAAAAGTCATACTTGAAGGTAGAAAATTGGGATTGCTAATACACTAGAGTCCTAGACTACCTACTTTCTGAGCTATTACATCCTTCGGGGTCTGGTTTAATGATATTGCCTATGTAAAGCCCCTTTCCATCTTCCCCAGTAGAGAAATAAGTCATCCTCTCTTCTGTGTTCTCACAATCCCCAATCCCCCTTTTCCCATAGACTCTATCGCTTTGTGTTATAATTGTTTATTTGCTAGCGTTGTCTCTCCCACTAGGCCCTGTGATCACAGACTTTATCAGCTTCACCTTTGTACTCCCTATCACAGCAGTTATTCCTGTGTCTCGCACTTATCTGGTCACTTGCCTGTCTGCTCCACTGAACTCAAAGGACAGTCACCCCCGCCCAAGTTTTTACTGTTGTACATCAATGCTTGTATCAGGCATTGCTCCTGGCACATGGTGGATGTAAATAGCCAGGAATGTGAGGCTTTGGTTATTTTCCACTTTGATCCACCCTATAGTTGTAATTAGACAGAGTGAAAACCACTCTTTCCTACCCCAGTATTTTTTGTAAAGCAATCAAATAAGCCAATTTGGTGAACAGATAGAAAGGTGGCATCATTGTTATCTGGTTGGTCTCAACCCCAAGGGTTTGGCTAGAGATCAGAGAGGCAGAAGGTCTTGACTTCAGTTCTAGGGATCACAATCAAAGGTGATCATTTCTTCTGTCACACCGTGTAGTCCCTTGAAGCCAGCAAGGGAAGCGCTTAGTAAAAGCTGGTAGGAGAGTGGAAAGGAAGACAAACATCATTCCAATTCCTTTTGTTTCTTACTCATATTCCAGTCATCTGGGCAATACACTATTTAAAACCATGAAAATCTACGGCATAGCATTGAAAAGGTGAAAGAGGAGCTCCCCTTTTATCCTCTTGCTTTTCAATGATGTTCCTACCTACAAGCACTGGGTTCTGAAGCAAACCTCAGTTTGATATGAATAAGTTCTAATCACTCGAATTCACATTTTTCCTGGACAATGGAGAGTCATGTGCTTGTCCATGTAAGCCCAGTTTTCCCCCATCTGTATGTGAACTCCACTTAAAATTCTTAGGAAACTCTTTTAGCTTGCTGAGCATAATCTATTCAAGCTCATGTTTGTCAGAAGTTACCAGAAGCTTTGTATCTTCCAGTAGACCCTCAGTATAATTCAATATGTGTTGAACAAAGTCATGGTGCTCAGGCATGGTTAAAATTAAGAGAAAGCAGCTTTTATCCAATATGGTCAGAAATGCATCTTACAGATGGAAGCTATGACGGCATGCCACTTTAAATAAGCGGCCCCTGTATTGTGCAAAAACACCCACATCTACTCCCTCAAATCTCAGTGCACTTCACTCATTCTGTATTTTGTCATCATGGGCAGACAGAGAAATTCAAGCCAAGATGCATGATTTAGCAGATGTTTTGCAAAAGGTTCCATTCTTCTGGCCATCAGCACATGTGGAGCTGTCAGGAGCCCTGTAAAGATTTTACAAGCCTTATAAGTCATAGTTTATTGAGGCAGGGATGGAATTTAATATATCATCATGGTTCTGGAAGTTCCCTCCTTTTTGTCTTATATAGTCTATAGCTTTATTTACCTTTAAACCAAAAATGTTGGATATAAAAGTGAACAGTCAAAGCTCCCTATTGGTGCCCGTGTCATTGTTGCAAGATGGCAACACTCTCACTTTCTTCCTCAGGACTGCTGTGATCAGCAGGGTGAATCAGTATTTTAGCCAGCTTTTAGTTCATTTTATTTTCCTTTAGAGGAAGTGTCTCTAAAAGTTTCTTAATGAGCCTAAAGTTTTACAAAATTACCCAGCAATCCCATTTTACCAAAATTGTTATGCTGCATGAAGTTCTAATCATGGCAAAAAGAGTTTGGGTGTTCTAAGATCTTATAGCAGTTACCAAAGCTGGGCTAAAAGGTGACATACAAAGCTTTTGTGTAAAATCTAATATACCAAGCAACTGGGATGCCTGGCCAGCTTAGAGTACATATATGTTAAGCTTCTTTTGCTAAACATGAAGAGTATGGGGGTAGATTCATTTGTATCACTGGAAAGAATATAGAATAGAAATTGCAGCTGCCATTTGTTGAGCACATGGCTGTCAACAGCTTTGTGAGATAGATGTCGTTTTTGTAAGTCCTCATTTAATAGATGAGGAACCCGAGGCTTAGAGAGATGAAGCACCAGAGCTAAGATAACACTTCAAGTCTTTGACAGACCAAAACTTGGATTTCTTGGCTTCATGCTATACCACAACTTTCCACTTTAGCTAGAGGAGGGTTGATCTGGACTAACCTTGAAAAGAGTGAATCAGTGGAGTCAGACAGATGTGGGCTTAAACCCCCTCAGGCAGAAATGCTTTTCCCGGTCATTGCTTCCCATCAATATCCATTTCCTCCTTAAAGCGTTCCCCCCTTCCCACCCTTCTTTTTCTCTTTTGCCCTCAGCAACTACTTATGTCACTGCCCTCCTTCCTCTGAATCCCTGAAGCACATTGTTTGTAACTCTTTTGATCACAGATTGTTATAGGTGAATTATAATAAATTGTTCATTCTTTGATTTTCTATACAAGCTATCTTTGGGAATCTCTTATGTGCAAGGCCATGTGCTCAATATTATCGGGACTCAGGAATAAAATACATTCATGCAATGCCTACAAGGAACTTACCATCTAATAAGGCATGTTCATGAGAATAATAAGTGGTGCTCTTTACTGAGTAACTATTATGTGCCAGGTCCTGTGTTAGGCATTTTACAGGATTCTATCCAATTTTTTCCTTCCAACAGTCCTGTGAGACAGATATTGCATATCTTATTTTCTTTTTTAATGTTCTTTTTATTTTTTATTTTTTTTGGCCGGGGCTGGGTTTGAACCCACCACCTCCAGTATATGGGGCCAGCACCCTGCTCCTTTGAGCCACAAGCGCTGCCCATGTTCTTTTTAATTTTTAAACAAGGTTTTCGTTTGTAATAATAACTACAAATCCCATTTTCAAGGTGAGGAAACTGAGGTTAAGGGAGGTTAAATGATTTCCTCATGGTTACACAGCTGCTTAAGTGGAGAAGCTTGGATTTAAGGCCAATGCCGGTTGCCACGTGCATGTTCGCTTCTTCACTTCACTGCCTCTCTGTAGAGTACCAGATAGAAAGGGAGGGAATGTGCCAGGAGAGAGGTACGGCCAATGTGCTATGGGAGTTCAGAGGAGGAACAAAGTTCTCATACTGGTCTTTTTGCACTCCTCCTTTTCTCTCCTCCCTTCATCCCCCAACCACAGGAATTGAGGACTCAAGTATGGGGACTATCGTTTTTCATCTCTGTGTCCTCAGTGAGCACATGGCAGGTATTCAGAGATATGGGTGGAATTGAATACAGTGACCTTTTGCAGTAAGGTGGGACAATTGAGAGTTGCTCCACATCACGTACCATTTGCTCCCCAACTACAAACTTGCCGGAGACCTCTACTTGAGCTCCCTCCCATGTATGGCTCTGTGGGACATAGCCACAAAGGTAGAGAGGGGATTTAATATACAACATTTCATTGTGGATTTTGCTTCTTTTTATTAGCTACATTTCTATGATTTGAGAGGGTAATTTTTTTTTTTTTTTTTTTTGAGACAGAGCCTCAAGCTGTCACCCTGGGTAGAGTGCTATGGCATCACAGCTCACAGCAACCTCCAACTCTTGGGCTCAAGAGATTCTCCTGCCTCAGCCTCCCAAGTAGCTGCGTCTACAGGCACCTGCCACAACGCCCGGCCGTTTTTTGGTTGCAGCCATCATTGTTGTTTGGTGGTCCCGGGCTGGATTCGAACCCACCAGCTCAGATGTACGTGGCTGGCGCCTTAGCCACTTGAGCCACAGGCGCCGAGACAGAGAGGGGAATTTTTGTACTTAAACTTCCTTTGTTCTTGGAAATATTGATTTATCAATAAAGGTATGCTTGAGTGAGACTTAAGGGAAGCCATTTCCTTTCATATTTCTTTTTCCAAAATAAATACTGGATGTTCTGTAATGATTTTGACTGTTGAATGCAGTTAGGAGGCAATGTAATATAGAAGGGTAATACGTGTATGGTATCATGGTCGAACACATAGGCTTCAAAATCAGGTAGATATGGGTTTGAGTTCTACCTTTGCCACTTAGCAACTGTTGGACCTTGGAAAAGTCATTTACCCTCCCTGAATCTCAGTTCCTTCATCTTTAAGACAAGGTTAATGATAAGAGAAAATATTTGCAAAGTATACATAAAACAAGAGGTTAATTAATATCCAAAGTACGTAAGGAATGTAAACAACTCAATAGCAAGAAAACAAATAACCTGATTTAAAAGTGGGCAAAGAACCTGAATAGACATTTCTCAAAAGAAGACATAGAAATGGCCAACAGGCATATGAAAAAATGGTTGGCCTCACTAATCATCTTGGAAATGCATATTAAAACTTCAGTGAGATACCCCCTCACCCTTGTTAGAATGGCTTCTATCAAAAAGGCAAAAAATGACAAGTCTTGACCATGAGAAAAGGGGACAATTATACACTATTGGTGGGACTGTAAATTGGTATAGTCATTATGGAAAACTATAGAGGTTTCTTAAAATATATAAAAGATAGAACTTCCATATGATCCAGTAATTCTATTTCTTGGTATATATCCAAAGGAAAGGAAATCAAGAGTTATCTGAACTTTAATGTTCATCTCAGCATTTTTCAGAGTGGATAAGATATGGTGTCAACCTAAGTATCCACTGATAGATAAACAGATAAAGAAAATGCAACACACAAACACACACACAATGGAATACTATTTGGCCTTCAAAAATACATCAATTCTGTCATTTGTGACAACATGGACAAACTTAGAGAACATTATGCGAAGTAAAAAAAGCTAGGCACAGAAAGAAAATACTGCATCATCTCACTCATATGTGGAAGCTTAAAAAGTGAACTCATAGAAAGTAGAATGGTAGTTACCATATGCTAAAGGTGGGGGTGAGAGAGGGAATGGGGAGATGTTATTAATAGGGTACATGGTTCCAGTTACATAAGAGGAATAAACTCTGGAGAGCTAATGTACTACGTGATAGCTACAGTTAGTAATATTGCATTATATACTTGAAATTTACTAAGAGAGCAGATCTTATCTGCTCATTAAGTCTTCCCTTAAGTCTCACTCAATTCTCATTATCCCAGAATGATAAGTCTGTGCACTAATGAATTTGTTAATTAGCTTAATTGAATTATTACACAATGCATACATATATCAATACATCACATTGTACTCCATAAATATTTACAGCTTTTATTTGTGTATGAAAAAATTAAAATTAAATTTAAAACAAAAAATGGGGATAATGAGAGTTCTTGTGAAGAATGAATAAAATGTTGCATGTAAAATATCTAACGCATATGAAACTCTCAGTGAGTACTAGGGACTATAATGATAAGCAGCCCATTTAATTGGGACACATTTTGACTTATTTTCACTATTGTCCAGTAGTATTCAACAGATGCATTCCTTCCTGTACCCTTTTACACACATACGGAAAACACAAGTCATTTTCCTAATAGAAATATGCCTAAGAATACACAAAGAAAGAATTTTTCTTTTTCACTTTTCTTTCTTTTTTCATTTTTCTTAATTTCTTGATAATAAAAGAAAGGCACTGGGAACTCTGGGAAGATAAGTTGTGCTGTAGGTGTAAAAAATGCAATGTCCTTAAAAACTACAAAAAATTGCAAGTGAAAGGGTACACTGTAGATAATTAGGCTGGAAAAACAGAAATAAACCAGCACTGTCCCACAGAAATCTGGACATATGGCACCCTATATAGAAGTTATGAGTGGAAATTTTGGAGCCAAACAGACATGAGTTAACTGAGGGTGTGTTTCACTCTCCTTTTCTACATCTTGTTTATTATGTATGCACTGTGGAGTAATTAAATCACAGTGATGAGCAAAACAGACAAAAATCCCTCTCCTCATGGAGTGTTGTATCTGGGGTTGGGTTGGGGATGGGAAGAAGACAGATACACATAACATTGGCTATTGTCACATGAGTCAGGAAGGAAAAGAGGAGGCTTCTAGTCAGGTTTAATGGTAGTGGGAGGTGACACGAGCTACTTTACATCAGGTGACCAGGGAAGTCCTTTTTGAGGAGGTGAGACTTCAGCTGAGATCTAAAGATCAAGAAAGAGGCACAAAAAGAGAAGGAGAGGAGTATTCCAGTGGAAGTTAGTAGCATATGCAAAGACCCGAGGCAAGAAGGAAAAACTAAGAGGCCATTTTGCCTGGAGGGTAGTGAGCTATGAAGACAATAAAACAGGATGATGTGATAGGAAGCGACAGGGATGGGGGAAGGGGCAGGTCCTTAAATAAGGGGTTATGGAAGGCCTCTTTGAGGAAAAGACATTGAATTAAGACCTAAGCAGAGACAAGAAATCAGCCATGCAAAGATCAGGAGAAAGAAATTTCCAGACAGAAAGAATGACCACTGCAAAACTCCTAGGTGCAGCATGCTTGGCCTGTTGCAGAGAAATCAAGGGGGCCATTGTGGTTGGAATAGATCCTGGGGGTAGAGAGTGGGAGAAGATAAAGCTGGAGAGCTGAGAAGGAGCCAGATCATACAGAGCTTTGGTAGGCACAGTAAAGACACCCCATTTTACTGCAAGAGAGATGGGAAGCATTGGGGGCCTTTGAGCCAGGAGTTTAGGCATTTGGGTATGAAGTGCTCAGCACAATGACAGAGCCTCAGAGTGTGTGAGTGTGTGTATATGTGTGTGCATATAGGAAGAAAGGAGGGGTGTGCCTCGATCATGTTGATGAGGCCTCAAACTAGAGATGCAGGTAAAGAAGAATGTATTAATTTCATAATCTGTATTTTGCAATCAGTGATTTAGTGGCGATGCCAGAGAAACTGCATTAAATTAATGTGTGTTTGGGTTGTGATGGGTGGAATGAGTTGTCCTGGGATAGAATCATGGAGGCACCTCTGCATAAGAAATGGAAAAAACTCCGCTTATACTGCAATATGTTTAGATTTATTAAGGTAGACCTTGTATCTTCCCATGTTTTCCCTCCCCAGTCATCTATCCTCTATTTTCCTTTCATCATTAAAGTCCCTTGATAGAGGAGATTTTAAGACTCAAACAGATGTCAACTAATCTAGGCAGAAACAGTACGTTCCTGATAAGGACAAAAACTCATTTGTAATAGTTCTTAAACATAGAGATCACATTTTATATAGTTTTATATTCCCCTCATTGTAAGGCACAGAATAGTCTTATAGCCTAGATACTCGAAAGATGCTGAGTTGACTTGAACTCAATTTCTAATGCCCAAGAAATTTTATGATTGCCTAATAGGGCTTCTCCAATTTTCTACATCATTTGTGGGGGGGCAGAGATTGATTGGGTAGGGTCCATATTTGGGTGACTGGGAAGGGAAATATGAACTCAACGCTTACCCTCTTTACTTCATTCAGTAATACATTGAGTTTATGAAATGTGTGGTTCTTTTTCCCCACTTTTTTAAAGAGATGAGATCTCAAACTCTTGGGCTCAAACAATCCTCCTGATTCAGCCTTCCTAGTTAGCTGGAACTACTCACCTGAAGACATGTAAAACCAAAGGAGGAGAAGGGAGGGAAGCTCAATAATATATACAGTGTATGGCACACCTCTTTGGGGGGGGGTGTGGGACACAATTATAAGAGGGAATTTACATAACAAATGCTATTAGTGGAACCTAATTCTTTGTACCTTCAATAAACCTGAACCAAAAAATAAAAAAAAAATTTAAATAATAATTTGTACATTGCTAGTTTCATCAGTGCCTTAACACAGCTCCCTATTCAGGCAGTGAAGGAGAACTGTATATTCTCACTGGGAATTGGGACATATGCCAATGGTTGCAAAGAACTCAATGGTTTTGTCTGTGTTCTTAAATCTAAACTGGCCAGTCCAGCATGTGGATCAGATCAGGGACTAGTAAATGTCATTCTGTTTTGACACTATATTGAAATGAGAGGAAAGAGGTGCCTGTTTCATTAGATTAAAAAGAAAGGAATGCATTAGAAAAGTTTAAGCTTGATGTACCACTAACAGAAGAATATATGATTCATTCAGGCTGGGTTTTAAAACATCTCAGAACTATGATCGTCCCAGATCTGGCAATGCTTTAGTTATGTAGTGACGAAAAAGGACAGGAAAGACACAGGAGCTTATTACTAAGAGCAGTTCAGTTTCGTAGATATAGAGGTATTTTTTGCGTATAGGTACAAATTCATTCTGTAGAAAAGATTTGTTTACTAAAAAGTCTGTATTTGTCTAAAACAGCGGTTCTCAACCTGTGGGTCGCGACCCCTTGTAACAATGAAAATACATCCTGCATATCAGATATTTACATTATAATTCATAACAGTAGGAAAATTATGGTTATGAAGTAGCAACAAAAATGATTTTATGGTTGGGGGTCACCACAACATGAGCAACTGTATTAAAGGGTTGCAGCATTAGGAAGGTTGAGAACCACTGCCTAAAATAACAATGGATTTACCAATTATTGAGCACTTTTTATGTGTTTGTCACTGTGTCTAAACACTACGCCTGCATCGTCTCACTTAATTCTCACAATAATCCTATGAAGTAGGTGCCATTAGCTACTTTTTTACTGATGTGGAAAATGAGGCTCAGAGCAGTTAAGTAACTGGCACAAGGTCACACAGCTAGTAAGTGGCAAAGCCAGAAGTCTGAAGTGAATCCCTGACCTGAGGGCTTTTAATAAAATTAGAGCAAACAACTCTGATTATGAAGATGTGGTCCAGTTTCTAAAAGAAAGTAGGTAAGGGGCAGCCCCTGTGGCTCAATGAGTAGGGCGCCGGCCCCATATACCAAGGGTGGCGGGTTCAAACCTGGCCCCGGCCAAACTGCAGCAAAAAAATAGCCAGGCTTTGTGGGGGGCACCTGTAGTCCCAGCTACTCAGGAGGCTGAGGCAAGAAAATCGCCTAAGCCCAAGAGCTGGAGGTTGCTGTGAGCTGTGACGCCATAGCACTCTACTGAGGGCAACAAAGTGAGACTCTGTTTCTTAAAAAAAAAGAAAAGAAAGTAGGTAAAGGAACTTTGTGGTATGTGTGTATACATGTGTGTGTGTTTTAAGTTCTTTAATAGAGAAAGCAAATAATTTTCATTGAGCTTCTTAAATAATGGCTGCTTAATTGCCTTTCATGCTTTCAGCCAGTCAGTGGTTAAGTGATGTCTGTTAGAAAATTCTCTTGGCAGCCGCTTTTGGAGAAAGATGATCAAAAGCACACCAAGAATGCCAGTTAATGCCATCATTATTTACTTAGTATAAATTTACAATAACAGGAAAATATGTTCATGGAAATAAAATATCATCTAAAGAATTTAAAGAATGGAAAATGATTCCCATCTTTGTTGCTTGGCCTTACCTTCCTTTCAAAAACAAACAAACCTGTTTATCACGTTGTCATAGGAAACAATGACCATGCTGATAAAAAAAAAAAGGTAAGCTTAGGTAGGAATAATAAATATCATCTCGGATGAAAAGCCTTTGTAAAAAGTTTCTTTTAAAAAAATTCCTAAAATATTCTTTTGAAGAAAGGCATGTTGCTTAAGGGTTAATTGATAAATGAGACACCAAAGAACTGTACCTAGTCTACTAACTGTCAAAGGAACATCAAAATTGATAGTTCAACTGTTCCAAAATGAGGTCAGCTGGGTTTGCTTTCTCCCCATGTACTCTTTGTTCACACAAAATCATTTGCTCCCCAGGTAAGCCCTATGCCTTACTGACTTGGTGTCTTTTCTCATGCTGTTCCCTTTTCCTAAGAGTCCTTCTTCCTCCATGGCCATATGTCCAAATCACCACTCAATCTTCGAGGCTAGCTCAGGTGTCACATCCTTTATGAAGCTGATCCCCTCACAGAAGAAATGTCTGTCCCATCATTCTCACGTTCTGGACCTTAGCAAGCCCATAGAATTTCACTTTTATAGTTCTTGAGGGCCCTCTCATGTTCTACCTTGAAATTTAGTTTTTAAATTGTCTTAAGTCTTATCTTGGTCTCTAAGTTTTCTGCAGTCAGAAGTCATTTTCACTCAAATACTAAGTGACTATAAATTTCACTCAGAAACATTCATTCATATTTGAGTGCCTGGTATGTGCCAAACACTGGGTTTGCAGGGTGAATGAGATGATTCCTGCTCTCCTGGTACTCATAGGGAGACAGACATGTTAGCATAGAGTTTCAATATGATATGGAGAGTAATAAGATAGAGAGTCATGAGGCTGGGAGGGGTGGCTCACGCCTGTATTCTTGGGAGGCAAAGGAGAGTGAATTGCTTTCACTCAGGAGTTTGAGACCAGCCTGAGCAAGAGCAAGACTCTGTCTCTACTAAAAATAGAAAAATTAGCCCAGCATGATGGTGCTTGCCTATAGTCTCAGCTACTCAGGAGGCTGAGGTAGGAGGATCCCTTGAGCCCAAGAGTTTGAGGTTGCTGTGAGCTGTGACACCACAGCATTCTTCCCAGGGTGACAGAGTGAGATTTGGCCTCAAAAAGAAAAAAAAAAATGATAAAGTCATGAACAGGGCAGTATGCGAGCCCAGAGTTGGAAACCAACTCAGGAGAAGGTCTACACTAGAAGATGGGCAGTCGTGGTCAGATAATGAGATATACATATACAAGTCTACAATTTCAAGGTGAAGCCATTGTGGAAGATGACAATATCCAGGATATGACCAAGAGATCTGAGTAGGCAAAGGAATGTAAGCACAGGACTTGGGATTACATTTCCAACTGGCCAGTGATGCCAAGAATTTGGGTAGAGAGACTGCAAATAAATTAGATGCCAGAGTCCTCAGTGAATGAAGGGAAACATTCAGGAGAGAGGAAGGTGGTCGTCTTGAGAAAGAGTAAAAGATGGAATGTACGGGTAGTGTGCTCCTTATGAGTAGAGGCGCTTTCCCTGAAGCTGGTGCAGTAGGTCAGAGGAGGGTGCTGGTTCCTTGCACTACACTACCCTCATTACTTCACCCTCTCTACTCCAGAATTGGATGTTTAAACATCATGTAGCTTTTAGTTGAGGCTGCTTGTTAAAGCTCATTGTCTTTGTAGAGAGCCATGTCTTCCTTAGGGTAGAAAGTAGAAGTTGTTCTGTGAAAACACTGAGGGTATAGAGGTGCTTATTTCCAAGTTGAATGAATGAAGATAAAGCTGATAAAATAGGGGTGCTTGAAGTGATCTCATTACTGATACCCTAATTCACCTTTAACATGTTACATTTGAATACTCTGAGGCCTAAAGAGAAAAAGTGTCTTTACTCCTTGGACTTACATAACTAAATTTTAAAAGACTTTCTTGTAATTATTTTGATACATAAATGCATGTTTTCTTTGTGTGTGCTTGAAACACATAAATAGTCTATACAGGCCTCCCAAGGCAGGCTATGGGCTATTTTGTGTTACAGTGTACCTAATACAATAAGCCCATGAAAGCATACAAATGTGATGTTTTACATTAAGTACCTGCATATAAAATTCAATGAACATGTGTAAATAAGTCATTGACATTCATCACAATAGCGTGTTCTTCCTGGATATTTATGGATGATTCCTTCTTCCAGCTCCCCTTACCCCTAACTCAATAGAGAGTTTTGTGACTAGCTGGTTCTTGAGGCGTCAACCCACCCCACTCTACCTAAACAGTTCTCACTAAGGTCACCAATGACCATCAGATCACTAAATCTAACAAATACTTTTCTGTCCTTATCTTATTTAATCTCTCAGCAGCATTTTTTTGATAAAAAGTAGGATTTTTTAAAAAAATTATTTTTTTATTGTTCGGGATTCATTGAGGCTACAAAGAATTAGGTTATACTGATTGAACTTGTTAGATAAAGTCCCTCTTAGAATTGTGTCTGAGCCAAGGGGTATGTCATACACTGTGACCCCTACCCCTCCTACTCCCCTCTCCACACTTGCTCATTCCCCTACCCCCTCTTGTATTTGCTCATCTACTGCTTTCATATTAGAATATAGTACACTGGATTATTGCTTCTCCATTCCTGTGATGCTTTACTAAGAAGAATGTGTTCCACCTCCATCCAGGTTAGTACAAAAGATGTAAAGTCTCTGTCTTTTCTTTCTTTCTTTCTTTCTTTCTTTCTTTCTTTCTTTCTTTCTTTCTTTCTTTCTTTCTTTCTTTCTTTCTTTCTTTCTTTCTTTCTTTCTTCCCTTCCCTTCCTTCCTTCCTTCCTTCCTTCCTTCCTTCCTTCCTTCCTTCCTTCCTTCCTTCCTTCCTTCTTTCTTTTTCTTTTTTTTTGAGACAGAGTCTCACTTTGTCACCCTCGGTAGAGTGCAATGGCGTCATAGCTCACAGCAACCTCAAACTCTTAGGCTCAATCGATTCTCTTGCCTCAGCCTCTGCAACTGCAGGCACCTGCGGCAGTGCCTGGCTATTTTTAGAAATGGGGCCTTGCCCTTGCTCAGGCTGGTCTTAAACTCATGAGCTCAGGCAATCCACCCACCTTGGCCTCCTAGAGTGCTACGATTATAGGCATGAGCCACAGCTCCTAGCACAGGGTAGTTTTGATTTGCAGTTCTCTGATGATTAGGGACAATGACCATTTTTTCATGGTCATAGTGTTTGTTAGCCATTCACATGTCTTCTTTAGAGAAGGTTCTATTCATCTCTCTTGTCCAGTGATATATGGGATTATTGGGTCTTTTCTGGGTGATTAATTTAAGTTCTTGATAGATTCTACTTATCAAGTTTTTGTTTGAGTCCTAAAAAGAAATATCTTTTCCCATTCTGAAAGTTGTCTGTTTGCTTTGATTGCTGTCTCCTTAGCTGTACAGAATCTTTTCAGTTTAATTAAGTCTCATTTATTTATTTTTGTTATTGTTGCATTTGCCACAGAAGTTTTCTTCATAAAATCTTTCCCCAGGCTAATATCTTCAAGTGTTTTCCCCACACTTTCGTTGAGGATTTTTATTGTTTCATGGCTTAGATTTAAATTTTTTATCCATCTTGAATCAATTTTTGTAAGTGGTGAGAGGTGTGAGTGCAGTTTCAGTCTTTTACATGCAATTATCCAGTTCTCCTAGTACCATTTATTGAATAGGAATTCTTTTCCCCAGTGTACGTTCTTGTTTGGTTTATCAAAGATCAGGTGGCAATAAGAGGTTAGTTTCATCTCATTTTCTATTCTGTTCCAAATGTCATTGTCTCTATTTTTATGCCAATACCATGCCGTTTTGATCACTATGGTCTTGTAGTATATCCAAAAGTTTGGTAGAGTGATACACCTGGCATTGTTATTACTAAGAATTGCCTTGGCTATACAGAGTTTCCTTCTGATTCCATACAAAATGAAGAATTATTTTTTCTGAATCTTGAAAGTATGATGATGGTTTTTTAATGGGGATTGCATTGAATCTGTAGATTGCTTTGGGTAACATAGACATTTTCACAATGTTGATTCTTCCCAGACGTGAGCATGGTATGTTCTTCCGTTTGTTTTTATCTTCTGCTATTTCCTTTCTTAGAGTTTTGCGATTTTCCTTAGAGAGGTCCTTCACCTCTTTGTTATGTAGATTCCTAGGTATTTCAGTTTTTGGAAGCTACTGTGAAGGGAATTGTGTCCTTAATTAGCTTCTCATCTTGGCTGTTACTGGCATATACAAAGGCTACTTTTTTGTGGACATCAATTTAATGTCCTCAGACATTGCTGTATTTTTTGATCACTTCCAGGAGTCTTGTGGTTTAGTCTTTGGGGTTCTTTAAGTATAGGATCATATTGATCATATTGCCAGCAAAGAGCAAGAGTATGACCTTCTCTGCACCAATTTGGATGCCATTTACTTCCTTGTCTGGCCTGATTATATTGGCTAGAACTTCCAGAACTATGTTGAATAGTAGTGATGATGCAGGA
>CAUYRH010152562.1:0-18573 GCA_963574655.1 Perodicticus potto
GCAGGCACCTGTGGTCCCAGACTTGGGAGGCGGAGGCAAGAGACTCACTTGAGCCCAGGAATTGGAGGTTGCTGTGAGCTGTGATGCCACAGCACTCTATCCAGGTTGACAGCTTGAGGCTCTGTCTCAAAAAAAAAAAAATAAAATAAAATAAAATTCACCCTTTAAAGTTTACTAGTCAGTGTTTGTGTGTATTCAGAGAGTTCTGCAACCTTTATCACTATCTAACTCCAGAATGCTCATCGTTCTAAAAAGAAATCCTGTACCTGTTAACAGGCACTCTCCATTCCCTCTTCTCCCCAGCTGCTCCTGGCAATTACTAATCTGCTGCCTGTCTCTGTGATTTGCCTGTTCAGGATTTTTCACATAGACACAGTCACACAACATGTGGTCTTTCTGTTGATCTTCTTTCACTTAGTGCAACATCTTTCAGGATTATCCATATTGTAGCATTTATCAGTATTTTGTTCCTTTTCTTTTTTTTTTTTTTTTTTAGACTAAGTCTTTCTCTGTCACCTAGGCTAGAGCACAGTGAGGTCAGCTTAGCTCACTGTAACCTCAAACTCCTGGGCTCAAGCGATCCTCCTGCCTCAGCCTCCTAAGTAGCTGGAACTACAGACTTGAGTCACCATGCCTGGCTTAATCTTCTATTTTTTATAGAAGTGGGGTCTCTTACTCAGGCTGGTCTCAAACTTCTAGCCTCAAGAAATCCTCCAGCCTCCCAAAGAGCTAGGATTATGGGAATGAGCCACCTCACTCAGCCCTTTATCTCTTCATAAGGTGACAGATTACTCTCTAGTGTCCTTTCTTTTGGACCTGAAGGACTCTTTTTAACATTTCTTACCAGGAAAATCTAAAGGTAATTTTATGACCCATTTTCCAACATTTTGTAATTTTCTTTTTAATATTACAAAGCTAGGTGCATGATCCCAGTTACTTGGGAGGCTGAGGCAGGAGGATCACTTGAGCCCAGGAGTTCATTGCCAGCCTGGGCAACACAGCAAGACTCCAGCTCTAAAAACAAACAAATAAACAAAAATTGATATAGCTATTCTAGTATCTCATTGTGATTTTGATTTTTGTTTCCTTAATGACTAATGATGTTGAGATTTTTGTTTCCTTAATGACTAATGATGTTGAGCATCCTTTCTTGTGCTTAACTATTTGCATATCTTCTTGAGAGAGCTGTCTAGTCAAATCCTTTCTCAGCTTTTAATTTAATTGTCTTTTTATCATGAAGTTGTAAGAATTCTTTATAAATTTGGATACCAAGGCTGGGTGCAGTGGCTCATGCCTGTAATCCCAGCACTTGGGAGACCTAGGTGAGTGGATAGCCTGAGCTCACGAGTTTGAAACCAGCCTGAGCAAGAGCGAGACCTCGTCTCCAAAAATAGCCTGGCATTGTGGCAATTGCCTGTTGTCCCAGCTACTTGGGAGGCTGAGGCAAGAGATTCCCTTGAGCCCAAAAGTTTGAGGTTGCTGTGAGCTATGACACAACAGCACTCTACTGAGGGAGACAAAGTGAGACTGTGTCTCAAATAAATAAATAAATTTGGATGCCAGACCCTTATCAGTTATATAATTGTCAAGTATTTCCTCCTATTTTGGAGGTTGCTTTTTACTTTCTTGATAGTGTCCTTTAACGCACCAAAGTTTTTAATTATGACAATATCCAATTTATCTGTTATTTTCTTTCATTGCTTATGCTTTTGATTTAAAAAACCATTGTTTTATCCAAGATATGGAAGATTTACATGTATATTTTCTTGTAAGAGTTTTAGCTCTTACCCTTAGGTCTTTGACCCATTTTAACTTAATTTCTTTTTTGGTGCCTTTTTTTTTTCTTTTTAAGAGACAGGGTGTTGCTCTGTCACCCAGCCAGCCTGGAATGCAGTGGCATCATCATAGCTCACTGTGGCCTCAGACTTGTGGGTTCAAACAATCCTTCTACCTCAGCCATCTGAGTAGCTGGAGGCACACACCCCAGCTAATTTTTCTATTTTTAGTAGAGGTGGAGGCTTGCTATTGCTCAGGCTGGTCTCTAACTCCTGAGTTCAAGCAATCCTCCTTCCTTGGCCTCCCAGAGTTCTAGGATTATAGGCATGAGTCACCTCACCCAGACTTGAGTTAATTTTTTCCGTGTATCAGGTAAAGGTCCAGATTCATTCTTTAGCATATATATCCAATTGTTTCAGCACTATTCTTTGAAATGACAAAAGATTTATGCTTTGGGAGATTTTTAACTACAAATTCAATTTCTTTAATAGCTCATCTTATTAGTTACTACTTAGGTAAGTTCTGGTATTTTGATACTTTCAAAGAATTGGTTAGTTTCAGTTCAGTTGTCTCGTTTATGGGCTAAAATTGTTCATAGTATTCCCTTATAATTATTTTAATGTCTATGGAGTTTGTAGTGAGGTAAGGTCCTTTTTTTCATTCCTGATATTGGCTGTATTTTCTTTCTTTTTGGTCAGTCTTGCTAGAGATTTACCAATTTTATTGTTCTTTTCAAAGAACCACCTTCCTTTTGATTTCACTAATTTTTCTCTATTTTTGTTTTAATTTCAGTCAGTCTTGCTAGAGATTTACCAATTTTATTGTTCTTTTCAAAGAACCACCTTCCTTTTGATTTCATTAATTTTTCTCTATTTTTGTGTTAATTTCGGTAATTTTCACTCATAATATGCCTTCTTCTTTCTGCTTGGTTTGGCTTTATTTTGTTGGTCTTTTTTGTAGCATTTAAAGCTGGATATAGATTATTAATTTGATAACTTTCTTTTTCTTTCTTTCTTTTTTTTTTTTTTTTTTTGTAGAGACAGAGTCTCACTCTATCACCCTCGATAGAGTGCCGTAGAGTCACAGCTCACAGCAACCTCCAGCTCTTGGGCTCAGGAGATTCTCTTGCCTCAGCCTCCCGAGTAGTTTTTTTTTTTTTTTTTGAGGCAGAGTCTCACTATGTCACCCTTGGTAGAGTGCTATGGCGTCAGAGCTCACAGCAACCTCAAACCCTTGGGCTCAAGTGATTCTCTTGCCTCTTGGACTATGGACACTGCCACAACACCTGGCTATTTTTTGTTACAGTTGTCATTCGTTGTTTAGCTGGCCTGGGCCAGGTTTGAACCTGCCACCCTTGGTGTATGTGGCTGGTGTCATGACCACTGTGCTATAGGCGCAGAGCCAATTTGATAACTTTCTTTTCGTTCTCTCTCTCTCTTTCTTTCTTTCCTTTCTTCTTTTCTTCTTCTTCTTCTTCTTTTTTTTTTTGTTTGAGACAGAGTCTCACTATGTTGCCCTCGGTACAGTGCTGCAGTGTCACAGCTCACAGCAACCTCAAACTCTTGGGCTTAAGCAGTTCTCTTGCTTCAGCCTCCCAAGTAGCTGGGACTACAGGCGCCCACCACAAAGCCTGGCTATTTTTTTGTTGTAGTTGTCATTGTTGTTTGGCAGGCCAAGGCTGAGTTTGAACCCACCAGCTCCGGTGTATGTGGCTGGTGCCCTAGCTGCTGAGCTACAGGCGCTGATCCTTTTCTTCTTTTCTATTGAGAAAGAATCTCTGGAAAGTTTTATTTATTTATTTATTTATTTATTTATTTATTTATTTATTTATTTTAGAGAGAGAGTCTCACTTTATCGCCCTTGATAGAGTGCCATGGAGTCACACAGCTCACAGCAGCCTCCAACTCCTGGGCTTAAGCTATTCTCTTGCTTCAGCCTCCTGAGTAGCAGGAACTATAGGCGCCGGCCACAACACCCAGCTATTTTTTTGTTGCAGTTTGGCAGGGGCCAGGTTTGAACCTGCCACCCTCAGTATATGGGGCCAGCACCCTACCCACTGAGTGACAGGCACCACCTGAGAATCTCTGTTACCCAGGCCAGGGTGCAGTGGTGTCAGCTTAACTCACAGCAACCTCAGACTCCTCAAGTGATCCTCCTATCTCAGCCTTCTGAGTAGCTGGGACTACAGGTACCTGCAACAATGCCTGGCTAATTTTTCTAGTTTTTATAGAGGCAGGGTATCACTGTGTTGTTCAGGCTGATCTCAAACTCCTGGTGTCAAGTGATGCCCTCATCTTGGCCTCCCAGAGTACTAGGATTACAGCTATGAGCCACCATCCCTGGCCAAGAACTTCCTTTCCTGCTGTAAGTATTTAATGGTATACATGTCCCTGCACACCATGGGCTGTTTCAAATGAACTATTTCAGCTGTTCCTCACAATTTTGACATGTCATATTTTTATTTTCATTAAGACGTTCATAGGGGTGAGGTAGCTCACGCCTGTAATTCTAGCTCTTTGGAATTACAAAATTACAAAGACCAGGGTGGGAGGATCCCTTGAGTTCAGAAGTTCAAGACTAGCTTGCGAAAGAGCAAGATCCCACATCTCTATTAAAAACAGAAAAATTAGCTGGGTATTGTGGTGGGTGCCTGTAGTCTCAGCTACTTGAGAGGCTGAGGCAGGAGGATCACTTGAACCCAGGAGTTTGAGATTGCTGTAAGCTAGACTAATGCCATGACACTCTAGCTTGGTATCCTGGGCAACAGAGCAGGCTCTTGTCCCGGGGGGGGAAATAATCTTAATTTAATAACGTCACATTTTGCTACAGAAACAAGAAATAAAAAAGATGTCCATAAAAGTAGACCTTTTTTTAAGTTAATTAATTAATTTTTTTTGCAGTTTTTGGCCGGGGCTGGGTTTGAACCTGCCACCTCTGATATATGGGGCCAGTGCCCTACTCCCTTGAGCCACAGGTGCCACCCTAAAAGTAGAGTTTTTAAGATTAATATTTTTGGTTGACAAATCATATTTATATGCATTTATGGGGAACTGTGATATTCTGCTATACAATGTGAAATGATTAATTCAGGTTAATTTTTAAAAATCAAGCCTATTAACATATTTATCCAGCACCTCATTTACCTATCATTTTTAAGATGAGACATTTTAAATTTATTTTCTTGTTATTTGGAAATATATAATACATTACTAGTGACTGTAGTCACCTTTCCATGCTATAGATCCTCCTGCCTCAGCCTCCCTAGTAGCTGGGACTGCAGGCACCTGACACAATGCCTGACTAATTTTTTTCTATTTTTATTAGAGACAGGGTCTCACTCTTGCTCAGGCTGGTCTTGAACTCCTGTGTGCAAGGGATTCTCCTGCCTCAGCCTCCTAGAGTGCTAGAATTATAGATGTGAACTACTGTGGCTGGCTTATTTTTTAAATTCTATTTTTATTTTAGAAGATAATATCTAGAAAATATGAAAGGATTATACCCAAAACTGTAGCAGTACCTGTGTTTTCTGGAGCATGTCTCTTTTTTCCTTTTTTTTTTTTTTTTGAGACAATCTTACTCCGTCGCCCTGGGTAGAGTGCCGAGGCACATAGCTCACAGCAACCTCAAACTTCTGGGCTCAAGCAATCCTTCTGCCACAGTGCCCAGCTATTTTTTCTATTTCCAGTAGCTATGGGGTCTCACTTTTTTTTTTTTTTTAATACGGTTTTTGGCCAGGGCTGGGTTTGAACTTGCTTCCTCCAGCATATGGGGCTGGTGCCCTACTCCTTTGAGCCACAGGTGCCACCAAGGGGTCTCACTTTTTGCTCAGGCTGGTCTTGAACTCGTGAGCTCAAGTAATCTACCTGCTTCGGCCTCCCAGAATGCTAGGATTACAGATATGAGCCACTGCACCCGGCTCATGTCTCTTTTTTCCAATGAGCATTAATTTATTTTATAATTTTAAAATACATATTTCAAAGAAAAAAATTTAAGATACACCAGATAAAAGAGTATAGAGGCCTTTGAGTGTTTTTTACATTAGTGGTCAGTTGAAATTGCAGGGTGATTAATGATTGGTAGAAGAAATAAACATAGATTTTTTTTTTTTTTTTTTTGCAGTTTTGACTAGGGCCGGGCTTGAACCTGCCACCCCCAGTATATGGGGCTGATGCCCTACTCATTGAGCCACAGGCGCTGCCCCAAACATAAATATTTTTAATTTCAAATAATTGTTGTATGGATAAAGAGAAGCCTTTTATTTATTTTATCTCATTTTTTAATTGACAAAGAAAATTTATATATGTTTGTTGTATACAACATGAGGAAAGTCTTTTATTACATTATTTTTACAGCACAAGGAAAACCAAATAGTCATATTGACTGTTTGCAGGGCTATGGTGATAGCACTAATGACGATAATGCTTCTGTTAAGTGTTTTTTATTGTAATAGGAATTACCTTCTTTGCATAAAGGTAAGATATAGCTTTGAAGATTGATAACTTCGATCTTCAGAGATTGATAATTTCTCTTTATCCCATTTTAGCAGAAGGATATGTGGTCCAAAAGAACATCTATGCCTGGGAATCTCTAGGGATGGGGAAGTACCTAACAGCCTTGGCTATCTCAGGACCCGTGTATATGATCCTGCTTTTCTTTATTGAAAACAATATGTTCTGGAAACTGAAAACCAGGTTTGCTTACTTCTGCACAAAGAAAAATTTGGTGAGTATATCAGAGTTTAAATATTCTAAGGACAGGTCAAGGACCAGACTTCATAGCTTCCTTCTTGTGGTCTGTAGCTGCCTGGATTCTCCAGCACCAAAAGGAGCCTGGAGACCATCTGGTCCAATCTCATGGCAATGACAGCTATGCCCAGGGGCACTCAGAAAGAGAGGATGGCTCTCGCTTAGCCCCTTTTCCCTTTTTCGCCAACCCCTTTGTGGCACCTGTGGCTCAAAGGAGTAGGGCACCAGCCCCATATGCCCCTGTGACCCTGGTCCATATGCTGGTCATCGGGATGCCTTAAGGGCCTGCTTATCAGACTCTGGGTTTCCTAAAACCAGTCTCCTTCTGGGACACCTCTTCCCTGTAGTCATTCATGAGCCAGGCAGGAGAAGGGTCTATTCAACTCTTGGTCAGAATATCTTATAGAGGCCAAGGCCACCCAAGAAAACTTTGTAGAAAACGGCTTTTTGTTACATCTTACCATGTCCAGGCTTTAGGTCGTAATAGTTTTCCTCAAAAGTCACTATATGTGAAGTCTCCACATCTCCCATATCATTGTCATGTCTATATGACTTCAGCCTTGTATACCTACCTGTCGGCACTCCTGAGATAAGGGTAGGAGTGTGTGAACAAGAGCCAAGGGAGGTGGTCTTCCCCAGGAGGGGGTTTTTGTGGCTCCCCTTAACCTCTGCCTCCTCCTTTTTCAAAACAGTTACATTTTCCTTCCTTGTCCTGGAAATATAGGCAGTGTTGCGCAAAGTAACACTAGTACCTGACGACCAAGATGTGAAAGCAGAGGCAAAAACTATCCAGACTTATTTGAGAACGTTGTATGAGAAAAATCCACTAGTTGTTAAAAAAATGTCAAAGGTAAAGTCAACTTGGCTTTGAAAAGTCAAGAACATTGTTCTCTGGGTGGACCCAGCCTTGCCTATGGGCTTGGAGTCCTGGTAGCTGACTCAGTGTGAGGTTCCTCTGTGTGAATGAATCACATCTGAGTTCATGTCTGCCCAGAGACAGACGTCAGTGACTCAACCCTGTGTTTTCTGGGCTCTGGTCCCTAGAAGAGTGGAGGACCTGGGATGGGAGGGAACCAGAGCTATGAACCCCAAGAAGTAAGGCTAGAAAGTCAGACATGATTGGTTCAATCTCTCTGGATCTAGAAGATGATTTTCAGAGGAACCAAGGTAAGGGAAAATCTCAGAAAGCTCAAACCAGGTTTCCTCAGACTCCCTGATTGCTTCAGAGAGAATTCTATTGAGAAACCTTTCAAATATCCAGGAACTTGGTAACATTTTCATCCAAGTTTGTTAGTTGTATTGTTTCCCTATAGTTACTGGTGGTTAAAAACAAAGAAAACCATCAGACAAACATCAAAAAGATTTTGTTTGCTATAGGGATAGAAGAGAAAAGGCTTATCTTAGAGAACTAATTTTCCAATATGCAAGTTAGAAGAGAGAAAACCTAACTAACTCATGTTGAAAGTAGTAGCTGAGGGCAGCACCTGTGGCTCTGAGTAGGCGCCAGCCTCATATACAGAGGGTGGCAGGTTCAAACCTGGCCCTGGCCAAACTGCAACAAAAAATAGCCGGGCATTGTGGCGGGCGCCTGTAGTCCCAGCTACTCGGGAGGCTGAGGCAAGAGAATGGCCTAAGCCCAAGAGCTGGAGGTTGCCGTGAGCTGTGACACCACGGTACTCTACCGAGGGCAACAAAGTGAGACGCTGTCTCTAAAAAAAAAAAGGAAAAGAAAGTAGAGAAGGCAGGTCTCAGTCCAGGGCCTGCGTGCAGGAGGGGCAGCCTGGGCACAAAGGTAGACAGACCTATCCTAGAGTGCTATGCAGTGAACACAGTGCAGCTCCAGGACTGCTGACCACCAGCTCCTCACTGTATCTCCTGTCTTCCATATCTCAGATCTATGTCAAGAAGGTACCCCTGCTGGCTGTGAATGAAGTATCCTTCACCGTGCAAGCACAAGAATGCTTTGGCCTTCTTGGCCTCAATGGAGCTGGGAAGTCTTCCATTTTCAAAATGCTTACTGGGGAGAAGCCCATAACCTCTGGAGATGCCTTTGTTAGGGGGATCAGCATCAAGTCAAACATAGGGAAGGTGGGTCTGGCCTTAGAAACAAAGCTGGAGATTTGGGGAAAAGGAACTAGAATGGGACTTATCTCTGAAAAATTCCACATTATCAGTTTCATCTGTGACAACCCCCCCCCCCAAATCCATATCTGCATCCTAGATGCTTCTCTGAGCTCCAGCTGTTTACTTAGTGTCATCTCATGAATGTCCTTCAGGCACCTGAAACTCAACAAGCCCCAGAGTGTCTCCACTATTCTTCCAGGGGGGGTGGGGGGAAGGAGTGGCTCATGTCCACCTGCTATTCAAGGAACCATCTGGACGTGCAGTCAGCAGCCACAGTCCATAGATGCACCTGCCCAAGTAACTCTTAAATGTGCTCTCCCTGCTCTCATTCCTACTAGACTACTAATTGTTAATCTGCTCTCATTCCTCCTAGACTACTAATTGTTAATCTGTCTCTTCCTCGACTACTCTGCCGCAATTGCCTTTACTCCTGCAAACACCAGCCTTCCTATGTCTATTCCAGTAGCTGCCCCCTCTTCTAGCTCTTCTCTGTCACTAGGACTTCTTTTTCAAACTCATTTGGTTGCTCTTCTTCACCTGGTCCCATAGACTGGCATTTCTCATTCAACATGCACCATGACTTTTAAGCTAATAAAGGAAAAAAAATAGAGGAATAAAAAAAGTAATGTGATAGGCTGGGCACAGTGGCTCACGCCTGTAATCCTAGCGTTCTGGGAGGCCGAGGTGAGATTGGATTGCTTGAGCTCACAAATTTGAGACCAGCCTGAGCAAAAAGTGAGACCCCATCTCTAGTAAAAATAGAAAAACTGAGGCAAGAGGATAGCTTGAGCCCAAGAGTTGGAGGTTGCTGTGTGCTATGATGCCATGGCATTCTACCCAGGGCAATAGTTTGAGATTCTGTCTCAAAAAAAAAAAAAGGAAAGAAAAAAAAATAATGTGACAAAATAAAAATTGGGAGGAGAGCATGGGACATAAAGGATAAATAATTCCTTAAGCTTATGAGTAAGGAACATATGAGATAAATAGATACCCCTGAATAAGATTGTAGATTTTCATCAGAGAAATGCAAATCAAAACTACCCTGAGATATCACCCAACACCAGTGAGAATGGCCCACATCGCAAATTCTCAAAGCTGCAGATGCTGGCATGGATGTGGAGAGAAGGGAACACTTTTACGTTGCTGATAGGACTGCAAACTAATACAACCTTTTTGGAAGGAAATTTGGAGAATCCTCAAAGAACTCAAATTAGGCCTCCCATTTGATCCTGCAATCCCATTACTAGGCATCTACCCAGAAGGAAAAATAATCCTTTTATCATAAGGACATTTGCACTAGACTGTTTGTCACAGCTCAATTTACAATTGCCAAATGTGGAAACAACCTAGGAGTGGATTAACAAGCTATGGTATATGTATACCAGGGAATACTATTCAGCCATTAAAAAGATGGGAACTTTACATCTTTTGTATTAACTTGGATGGAGATGGAACACATTCTTCTTAGTAAAGCATCACAAGGATGGAGAAATAAGAATCCAGTGTACTCAATTCTAATATGAAGGCAATAGATGAACTAATATAAGGAGTTGGGTAGGGGAATGAGGGAACGAGGAGATGAGAGGGGGAAGGGGAATGGGGGTCATGGTATATGGCACATCTCTTGGGTTTGGGACACAATTATAAGAGGGACTTTAACAAATGCTATCAGTGCAACCTAATTCTTTGTACCCGCAATGAATCCCAAACAATAAAAAAGAAAAAAAATTAAGCAGAGAAAACAGTAAAGAAAAAAACAATTTGTAGATTTAAATCCAAATACATCAGTAATTACATTAGATATAAATGGAATAAAAACTCTAATTAATAGATTAAAATTATCAGATAAGGGCGGCGCCTGTGGCTCAGTGAGTAGGGCACCGGCCCCATATACCAAGGGTGGTGGGTTCAAACCCGGCCCCTGTGAACTGCAAAACTAAACAAAAAAACCAAAAAAAAAATTATCAGATAAGATCTGGGAATGATGGCTCACACTTATAATCTCACCAGATTGAGAGGCCAAAGTGGGAAGATTGCTTGAAGCCAGGAGTTCAAGACCATCCTGGGTAACATAGTAATGACCCTATCTCTACAAAAAATAAATTAGGTGGGTGTGGTGGTGGATGCCTGTAGTTCTAGCTACTCAGGAAGACTAAGGCAGGAGGATCCCTTGAGCCCAGGAGTTTAGGGGTTACTGTAAGTATAATCACACTATTGTACTCCAGCCTGGATGACAGAGCAAGACCCCATTTGTAAAAAAATAAATAAATAAAATTATCAGAAAGGATGCCTAAAAGGTTAAACATAGACCTAGCAATTCTGCTCCTAGTATATACTCAAAAGAACTGAAAACCTACATCCGTACAGAAACCTGTATGAGAATATTCAGGGAAGCATTATTCATAGGCCAAAAGTGGATACGACCCAAATGTCAATCCAGAGATGAATGGATAAACAGCATGTGGACTTGCCATATAATGGAATATTATTATTCAGTTATAAAAGAGAATGAAGCTCTGACACATGCTACAATGTGGATGAACCTAAAAAAAATTATGCTCAGTAAAAGAAGCCAGACACAAAAGACCATAGGGATCTGACAGTTAAGTTTGTGAACTTGCCACTATTGTGCTTATGTTGGCAGCACCGTACACACAGCTCGGTCAGATTTCATAACCTGGGTATGTCAGTGTCTCGCAGCTATGTTCATGTCGATGTGTGGCATGTCTTGCTGAGTGGCATTATTGTTATGCGGTTTTGTGTACTGTCAGGAGATGTCGGGGCTTGAATTACAGCAAAGAACAAATATTACATTTCTTATTAAACTTGGCAAAAGTGGAAGTGAAATCAGGGACATATGAGTCCAAGTTTATGGGGATAATGCCATGAAGAAAATGGCAGTGTGGCCAGGCGCGGTGGCTCACACCTGTAATCCCAGCACTCTGGGAGGCCAAGGTGGGCAGATCGCCTGAGCTCACAAGTTTGAGACCAGCCTGAGTTAGAGCAAGACCCATCTCTAAAAGTAGCCAGGTGTTATGGTGGGCGCCTTTAGTCCCAGCTACTCAGGAGGCTGAGGCAAGAGAATCACTTGAGCCCAGGAGTTTAAGGTGGCTGTGAGCCATGATGCCTTGGCACTCTATGGGGGGCGACAAAGTGAGACTGTTTCAAAAAAAAGAAAAGAAAAGAGAAAAATAAAATGGCAGTGTACAAATAGATTAAACGTTTTTCTGAGGGGAGAAAAAGCATCACTGATGAAGAGAGGTCAGGGTGGCCAGTAATGAGCAGAACTGATGAAAACATTGCAAAACTTCATCTAATTGTGCATGAAAATCTTTGGCTGATGGTGAGAAGCATAGAAGACCAAGGAAACATCGATAAAGGAAAAGTTAGGAAAATCTTAACTGAAAATCTTGGCATGGGAAAGGTGTATGCAAGAATGGTCCCAAAGGAGCTCATACAGCACTGTCTGTGAGGGAGTTTTTAGCCAGTAAACAAATAACCATATTGAAAGACCCTCACTACTCACCTGAACTGGCTTCTGGTGACTTCTTTCTTTACCAGATGATAAAGGAAATCTTGAAGATATATATATATGTTTTTTGTCCATTGAGGCATTTTATTTTTCAGTATGCATTACATCCCTTAAAAAAGAATCCCAGGATTTTCCCTCCTGTGTGTTTTCTTCTTGCCTCTTCCTGGTCCATGATGCCAGCTGAAGTTGTCAGTCAGTACAATGAAACCAAACTGGCGGATGGGAGCAGATTATTCTGCCATCTTTCCAGCTCTTTGAGGTGCACATCAAGACTGGGGCAGGTCACTCCACACTTGTTTAACCTGCCTGCGAGGTTCACAACAATTTTCCCAGCTCTGCGATCATCCATGATTACAAAGTTGCCAACATAACCATGCTTCGTCATCACAGTTAGAAACTAGACGGTGACTTTGGAGCACAGCCTTATAAGTACCTGGCGTTTGCCTCTCTTTTCGGCACTGTTGATGCTCTTAAGAACATCAGCCAGGACATTCATTTGCACCGTTATTGTGGCACAGAAAGATGGCAGAAAGAGCCTTGAAGACATTTTGATGATATTCAGGACGTCAAGGGTAATATGACAACAGCTCTGATGGCAACGCCAGAAAAATTTCCACAATTGCTGTGAAGGGTGGCATCAGAGTGTAGCTTCCCAAGGGGAATATTTCAAAGGTGACCATAGCAATATTCGGCAATGAGGTCTGTAGCACTTTTTCTAGGATGAGTTTGCAAATTTAATCATCCATCTTTGTTATATGATTCCATTTATATGAAATGCCCAGGCAAACTCATGAAGACAGGATGTAAATTAGTGGCAGCCAGGGGCTGGGGTATTAAGGGAAATGGGGAGTGACTGCTTATGGATATAGGTTCCTTTTGGGGGTGAAGAAATGTTCTAAAATTGATTGTGATGACAGATGCGGGGCTCTGAATATACTAAACACCTTTGAATTGTACTTAGTAATGGATGAATTATATAGTATGTGAATTGTATCTTAATACAGCTATTATAAAAACAAAAGGTAGGAAAGGAGGGAGGGGATGGAGGGAAAAGAAAAAGGAACAAGGACCAGTGGTCCAGGCCAGACCCTCCATCTGGCCTCATTGTCATTAGCCACTCATCCAACAGACATTAGCTGTGGCTCATACAGAAAGTATGAACACTAGTCCATAAACTCAAATGATAAGAAATGTTACATTTCTTTATTATTATTTCATCTGCCTGTAAGGCCCTAATGCTGCCCAACTGATGAGATACTGGATTTCAGTCTTTCTGGAACAAATGTGCACCCAGCAGTTTGTGAAAATTCAGAGTTGGGGAGACAGAATTTAATTAATTAATTTATTTATTTATTTATTTTTCTTTTTATCTTTATTGTTATTTTTGAGACAGAGTCTTGCTTTGTCTCCCTTGGTAGGGTGCCGTAGTGTCATAGCTCACAGCAGCCTCAAGTTCCTGAGCTCAAGCGATTCTCTTGCCTCAGCCTCCCAAGTAGCTGGGACTACAGGTGCCCGCCACAATGCCTGGCTGTTTTTAGAGACAAGGTCTTGCTCTTGCTCAGGCTGGTCTCGAAACTGTGAGCTCAGGGCAATCCCCCTGTCTTGGCAATCCTCCTGTCCCTCCCTCCCTCTTGTTTCTCAGAGTCTTACTCTGTTGTCCAAGGTAGATGCCATGGCCTCAGCCTCGCTCACAGGAACCTCAGACTCCTGGGCTCAAGTGATCCTCCTGCCTCAGTGCTAGAATTACAGGCATGAGCCACTGTGCCCGGCCCAGAATTTAATATATTTAACCTGTTTTCTCTGTTTTCTCCTAGAAATCTTACATGAACTAATCCCATCAACAAATGCTAATAAAGTTGCCTCCTTGCTCTCTTCCCTTGCAAACCTTCTGCTCACTGCCCTTTGTATGAAATTTTTAGGCATACTTCTCATTCTTATCAGAATTTGCTGGTTTTCCAGAAATCAGTAGCACCTTCTGAAAGTCCATGTCGCATTTCTGTCAGTCATCACTCTCTGCTTCAGAATTATGTGGCCCCAAGGTGGGGTTATCATTGGTTCATGTTATTGGTCCACTGTATGGTGTACAGGGCTGCTTGGCTACCCCAGATAAGCCACTTTAGGCAGTAGGATTCTCTCTCTCTCTCTCTCTCCCCCCCCTTCCCTCCCTCCCTCCTTGTTTCTCAGAGTCTTACTGTGTTGTCCAAGGTAGATGCCATGGCCTCAGCCTCGCTCACAGGAACCTCAGACTCCTGGGCTCAAGTGATCCTCCTGCCTCAACCCGGCATTCCAGGAACATGCCACCACATTTCATTAATTTTTCTATTTTTAGTAGACTCAAGGTCTTGCTCTTGCTCAGGCTGGTCTCGAACTCCTGAGCTCAAGTGACCTCTTACTTCAGTCTCCCAGAGTACTGGGGTTACAGATGTGAGCTGCTTCGCCAGGCCTTTTCATTTTCTTTAAGTCAAACTGCAGCAGGATCGGTGTGGTGGCTCATGCCATTTTCAAGCCTTCTATCCCAAAATGATTCAAGAAATAAAAAACGTAGCTGAGTGCAGTAGCTTACACCTATATTCCAAGCACTCTGGGAGGGCAAGGCAGGAAGATCCCATGAGCTCAGTAGTTCAAGACCAGCCTCAGTAAGAGTGAGAACCCGTCTCTGTTAAAGATAGAAAAATTAGTCAAGTGTTGTGATGGGTCCCTGTAGTCTTAGTTACTTAGGAGGCTGAGGCAGGAAGATCCCCTGAAACAAGGACTTTGAGGTTACTGTGAGCGAGGCTGACGCCAGGCACTCCAGCCTGGGCAACAGAGTGAGAGTCTGTCAAAAAAAAGAAAAAGAAAGAAAGAAGGAAGGAATGAGGGAGGTCGAGAGAGAGAAGAGGAGAGGAATAGAAAACTAGTATAGACCAAAACCAGAAGAAAAATTGAAATGATAGTTGAAGATTTATTACTTCTTAAAAGACTCTAAACTGAAAAGGACCAGTAGGTGAGCCACAACCATGTAAAAGAGGTCATTTATGTCTCATATAACCCATTCCAAGAATGGGAGAAGCAGATGGCACCCAAATCATAAGTGATAGCAAAAGGAGACGAGGGCAGCACCCAAAACACAATATGCTAAATAAGATGTCAACAGTGCACATTACCAGTATTTGAATGCATAAAAAGTAAGATCAAGTCAAGTTCATTCCGGAAATGTACTTACGGTAATAAAATCTGCCATTATAAATCGTTACCTTAATAGGTTAAAGGATTCCTCAATTTTTTAAAATTCTTAGCAAATTAGGAGCAGAAAAAACATTAAGTTAAAATAACTTTATAAATGCAGTCTACTAGAAATCTTCATATTTAACAGTGACATATTTGAGGACTCCTTATTCAAGTCATTTGTGTCTTGTCAGCAGTTCCCTCGGGGCTGGGGACATCTGTCTTCAGAAGCCCCACTCTGGGAGCCAAAGCCCTGCCCTTAGTTGTGTGAGGTCTCTGCTGACAATCGCCTCCCTTACCTCTTCCTCTGAGCAGACACTCGAGGTGACTTCCTGTTCTGCACCTTGTCACATCCCTCCCATCTTCCACACATGGGCAGTGGAGCCCAGGGCCATCCCTGCTAGTTGAATGGGAAAGAGGGAAGGGGACTAAATAGGAGGGGAAAAACATTGGTTACTTTTCATAAATGGCAGCTAGGAGCACATGAATATCAGCACAAACCAAGGTACTTGGCTGCAAGTTTACAATGGCAAAAAACGTGGAAATAACTCAAATATGCCCAATTTTTTTTAACAACCAAGTAAAATCTAGAAACCTTCCCTCAGCAGCTAAACTGAGTGGGGGTACATCTGTATGTAATAACCTAGGAAGATCTTTAAGATATAAGGTTGAGTTAGAAAGCACATTACCAAGTAGATACAGGATGATGCTGCTGAACAAAAACAGCACACAGTCAGCCCTGGACAGGGAGCACGGGTCTGCATGAGAGCCTGACCACTGGGCCTGGGGCAGGCCCCCAGTAGCGACTCCAGGAGCTTTTGTACAAATATTCTACAAAGAAAGTCTATTTACAGATTACAAATCTAGTAGAAAATATTTCTAAAGGGGAAAAAAAAATAAAGCAAGTCTTTTCTATCAATGGCAGATTTTACTTCCGAGTAACCATGAAGGCATTAGGTGCTGAGGCTTCACAGCAGGTGGGCGGGAGGACAAGCCATGTAAGCTCTCACTCCACATGTACTCTCCAGAAATGGCCTGTCCACAGACGTCACCAGCAAGGGCTATGTCCTAGGCTTCCTTATGTGATTATAATCCCACTCATGGTCCCTTCATGGTACACATGTCTATTCACCAGACAGAGACAGGAGCCTGGAGCAAGGCCTGACAGGTGTCCAGGTCCTACCTAATTGGAGACTGATGACCCTGGTAGGAGGAAGCTTGCCTTTGACAGGCCTTCTTCTCTGGACTGTGTTCTAACCCCAGGTGCGCCGGTGGATTGGTTACTGTCCTCAGTTTGGTGGTCTGCTGAACTTCATGACAGGCCGTGAGATGCTCATCATGTATGCACGGATCCGGGGCATCCCCGAGCACCACATTAGTGCTTGTGTGGACCAGATTCTTGAAGATCTAGTCATGGACATATATGCTGATAAGCTGGTAAAGACCTACAGGTAAGATCTGGGACTTTCCGCAACCCCCAGTTATAGGATAAGCCCCAGTTCTTCTCAGTGCTGGAGCACAGGGCAGAGGCTGTCAGCATTGGGCACTGGGCTGTTGTGCAGGTGATGGGGTGGTCTCCATTTCCTGTAGGCAACTGACATGGGTAAGGACAGACTAATGGCACCACCAGGGTTACTGTCCTGGCAGGGGGAGGACAGACATTGCTTCTTGCCACTTCATGAAGGGCTTTCTATATTTGGTAGGTTTGCCTTTTAAACCCACGGTTACTACATTGCACTGTGTCTGGGGCATCTGAATTGCTGATGTTCTGCTGAGGAGCCTGAGGCATTCCTCAGGCCTCTGTTGCCAGTGATAGAAACCCAACTCCAAGTAGCTTAAAGCAAGGCCACATGCTGTTGGTTCCAAGGACTCCCTTCGCCCTGTGTGCAGCGCTCCTGGAGGTGTATGGCGGTACTGCAACCCAGGACTGGAAAGTCCAGAGATGCGCTGAAGTCTGGCTCAGTGGGCCCAAACATCAGATGATAATGTCCTTAACTCATCCCTCTCTGTCTCTGTTGGCACCAGAATTTCATGTTCCCTTGATCCTTGTCAAACTTAAATGACTCTACACTTGCAAATGTTATAACAGTGTCTTTCTTTTTTTTTTCTTTTTAGAGACAGAGTCTCACTTTATCGCCCTCGGGGCGTCACACAGCTCACAGCAACCTCCAACTCCTGGGCTTAGGCGAGTCTCTTGCCTCAGCCTCCTGAGTTGCTTAACAGTGTCTTTCACATAGTAAATGCTATCTGTGTGTGTGTGTGTGTGTGTGTGTATGTGTATGTATATATATATATACACATATATATATATCCAAAATGGTCCCATTCCCTAACTCTCAGAGGAGAAATGCTCCCCTCCCAGTATCCATAGAGACCCTCAAAGAAGACTCATTGACCATGTGCTCACCTTGGGATGATCCTTGTGTCCAGGGGAATGTTTTATCCTTTGAGTGGACAACCCAAGTCACAACTCAGCCTTGGGTGAAGGCGGTGGGGACAGATTTCTGAAAGCCTTGTGAGGGATGTCAGAGCACTTACTGAACAATGGAAGGAAGAGGGGTTGGTGTTGAACCAGCCAGGTTCACTGTTGGAGACTGGTGATCGCCATTCCCTGGGGTCTTTTCCCCTCTGCCCCAGTGGTGGTAACAAGCGGAAGCTGAGCACCGGCATTGCCCTGATTGGAGAGCCTGCAGTCATCTTCCTGGATGAGCCGTCCACTGGCATGGACCCTGTGGCCCGGCGCCTGCTCTGGAATGCTGTGGCCCGGGCTCGTGAGTCCGGAAAGGCCATCGTCATCACGTCCCACAGGTAGAACTTGAGTCTCTGTGGGTCAGTGGAACAACCAGAACTGGGACATGGGAGGGCTGGGCTGGTAGGGCCGAGCCACAGAAAGCCATCAGCAGCTGGTGCGGACTCTGTAGGAAGATTCCCCCAGGCCCTGCATGTGGGCCACACTCTGAGCACAGGGACCAGGACCGCCCCAGCTGGGTGTCAACATCTTCCTGTCTACACAAACCTTTGACACCCAGGGCAGGAGTCAGCGTCCCCTAGCCCTGTCTCAGGCCTCCATCCCTCTCCCCAGCATGGAAGAGTGTGAGGCCTTGTGCACCCGGCTGGCCATCATGGTGCAGGGGCAGTTCAAGTGCCTGGGCAGCCCCCAGCACCTCAAGAGCAAGTTCGGCAGTGGCTACT
>CAUYRH010152565.1:0-22508 GCA_963574655.1 Perodicticus potto
GCATCACAGCTCACAGCAACCTCCAATTCCTGGGCTCAAGCGAGTCTCCTGCCTCCACCTCCCAAGTAGCTGGGACTACAGGTGCCCACCACAACGCCCGGCCATTTTTTGGTTGCAGCCGTCATTGTTGTTTGGTGGGCCTGGGCTGGATTCGAACCCGCCAGCTCAGGTGTACGTGGCTGGCGCCTTAGCCCATTGAGCCACAGACACCGAGCCCCCAAGTCACTCTTAACTCCTAGATGCCATGGAAAAATCGTGGAAGATACCACGTTCCCTCAGAGTAGGGTGGAGTGAGGTCAAGGCAGTTGGGAGTCTAGCTGTGCTAACTGCCAGAGGTTCCATTGAGGACTGGCCAGGACTGAGTGACCTGGTAGTCAAGTTCTGCACCCTGCAGCCACACCCAAAGACCTCTCAGCACCAATAAGTAAAGGTGCGGTTGATTCAGGAAGGAAAGTTCTCTGAGCCCTGACCAGTTAAAGTTCATAGTCACAAACTTTAGTGCGGTTTGCCAGAAGATACACAGACCAGTGTATAGAGCTGACCTTTCCCTTCTCTCAACCATCATGGGTTATGAAACCCTCCCTGGTTTGCTTGAGACCATCTTGGACATATCAGAGGGAAGGGTAGGAAATCTGAAAGATAGAGAATTTACCCAAATAAAAGTGTCATCTAATTTTTAAAAAGTTGAAATTGGGACATCAATATAAATTATGGGATTAAACCAAATTATGTTTTCCCTAACCCCCAGCATTGTTTGGTGAGGGTGTCAGGAAAGTAGTCTTAAAAAAGGCTTACATCAGTTATTGGAAGCAAGCCATATCTTCTGCAGATGTGACTTTGGGACTCCTTTACAAAGATAAACACATATGAGTGCACCATTAAGTACAGTCATATCTTTGCTGTCAATTGCATGGTGGGGTTTACCAATGTTAAGATAGTCAGGGGACAAATATAAAAATCAATTAGTAAGTCTGAGACGATTTCAGGAAACCCTACCGTGTTACAAAATTCAAAAGATCTGAATTTTATATTAAATATCTGGGCGTACCTGAGGCAGGTTACTGAATCACAAAATAATCATTAATTCTAAAGGCAACCATTTCTTTCCGTTTTACTTACCGATGTATCTCAAGAACTTACAACATACCCTGAACTCTAATTCATGCTTGACAAATATTATTGGATGGATGAATGAAACATGAAACATGGATGTTGAGGTTAGAAATCAAGGTAGAAAAATCAAGAATTGAAGGCAAATTGTGTAGTTCAGGCTCATGAGGGAGCCACAGTACACACTACTGGGCCAATCATACTGCAGTAAAGTTAAGACTGACTAAATGTCTGGCTATTCACAGATGTTTTTCTTGCTTGTTTTTACTGGGAGGCCAATCCCGGCATTTCGTTTACTGACTTTCCTTCTGGTGCTAATTGGTGGCCTAAAAAGATTCCATCTCAAAGCATGAGCAAGGCCATGAGGGCTATGAGAATCCACCTCTATTCTGTGAGTTTGAGCTACTTCTATCTGCTTAGATATTTCTTCCCTTTAAAAAAGTATAGAGATCTTCTTCACTATGACATAATCCGGGAAAGAATTTCTCTCTTTGACCTAGTTGTTTTATACTGGTTAAAATAGCCTAGAGATAAACACAATTCCCAACAAAACAGAAAAGTGGGAAAAATAACAGAATGTTCTTGTGAAATTAAAGACATACTGTTTCAAAAAGTGTTGCATATGTTATCTTATTTGTAATTGTCTATATTTAAAAACACATAATTTTACGAAAAATATTAACAATATACTTATGAAAACACAGCATAAAGGAGTAAGTTTATAATGACACTGGGGACTAAACTTACAGTCAGGGTAGTGTCAAATTCTTACAGGGATTTCTGCTAATTTTAAGGTCAGTGAAACTGAACTGAGGAGCAGTTCTTCATTTACATTTGTAATAATTTACCTTTTTGTCTTGAAAACATACAACACAAACTTCTGCTCACTTGTCATCTAGATTGGTTCTTGACTTAAACTTACCTGTCTTCAGAAAAAAAATAAGTTCCCAATACATGCCACCCTCTCAGAAACATTCTGGTTTGCATGTACCAGAAAATGTCCCAGATTTTAAAATACATCATCTTCAAAATACTAAAAAAAAGATACAATTGTTGATTTTTTGGATTATAATGGGACAAATGCACAATTTAATATGTACAAGGGCCAGGTACAGTGGCTCACATCTGTAATCCTAGCACTCTGGGAGGCCGAGGCAGGTGGCTTTCTTGAGCTCAAGAGTTTGAGACCAGCCTGAGCAAGAGTGAGATGCCATTTCTAAAAAATAGCCGGGTGTTGTGGTGAACACCTATAGTCTCAGCTATTTGGGAGGTTGAGGCAAGAGGATTGCTTGAGCTCAGGAGTTTGAGGTTGCTGTGAGCTATGACACCACAGCACTCTACCCAGGGTGACAAAGTGAGACTCTGTCTCAAAAAAAAAAAAAAATTTGGACAAGGATATTCATAGTAACACATACTTTATTAGTGGAACACTAAAACTAACTTAAATACCCGTTACAGAGAAATGGATGTATAAATGAAGATATGACCATACAATGGACTACTTCAAAGCCTTAAAAATGTTGATGTGTATACTCATTAACACCTGTTGTTGCCGATGATGTATCATTATGGTAAAAAATGCATTCCTAAAAACTAGTGAACACATAGAGAATGGCTATCCCACTTTACCTTTGCTAAGGTATGTGTGATTATAGTAACAAAATAATCCCTGAGACGTTACTACTGAAATGTTAACATGAATTGTCTCTTGAAAGTGAAATCACAAGTAATTTCGACTTTCTTTTCCCTATTCAAATATTGTATAATCTTATTTATATATAACACTGGGAAGAAATGATCAAGCACCATTATCATAAATCATAAAACTGAAATACTCACAAGTTAAATAGTCACAAGTTCTTCTTCCATATTGTCCACATATGGAACTAATTCACATCCTTGGATGAGTATCTTGAATTTGGCTATTATGGGAGAACACCTTATTCCCTCATTTCTTATTTTTTCTTATTTTTTAATATTATTGACACAGGAGCTGCAATAATTTATTTTATCAATGAAAGCTAACTTATATTAAATCATTCAGCCTCCACAGCAACTCAGAAAGTTTGGGCCCTTGACCATAAGAGATGCTGCCTTTATCCAGCAGGCTACGTTTCCTGACACTCCCCCTCCCACTCTCTCTTTTCTATCGGAAGAGTGTCTGGCAAAATGAGGAATTTTGAATATGTTTATTAAAAACAGAGATGTGAGGGCAGTGCCTGTGGCTGAGCGGGTAGGGCGCTGGCCCCATATACTGAGGATGGCTGGTTTGAACTCGGCCCTGGCCAGCTAAAACAACAATGAGAATTGCAACAAAAAACAGTCAGGCATTGTGGCGGGCGCCTGTAGTCTCAGATACTTGGGAGGAGGAGGCAAGAAAATCTTTTAAGCCCAAGAGTTGGAGGTTGCTGTGAGCTATGACACCACAGCATTCTACCAAGGGCGATAAAAGGAGACTCTCAAAAAAAAAAAAAAAAAATAGAGATGTGCTATTAAATTGTGGACAATAAGTAATTCATCTCCTTCCATTATTTCTCTCTTTTGGTTAACCCAAATTTTTTAAATTTCAGAAAATCTTAACCTCATTAGTCCCCCATAGCCTCATCTATAACTGGGGAAAAGGATTCCCACTTTTAAATCTCTAGGCATAAGATTTGATGCCTCATAAATATGCAATAGCTAGTTGTTACAGTTAGTGTTATTGTTGTTGCTTCAGAGAAAGGAAGGGAGCAGTGTGAGAAATTAGTAATTTTTTGTTGTTGTTGTTTGTATTGCCCTCGGTAGAGTGCCGTTGCATCACACAGCTCACAGCAACCTCCAACTCCTGAGCTTAGGCGATCATCTTGCCTCAGCCTCCCAAGTAGCTGGGACTACAGGCGCCCGCCACAACACCCGGCTGAAATTAGTAAAAATTTAAAAACTCAGCTGGACATGACTAAAGGGAGTAGAGAAACAACAGAGAGAAATAAAAAGCCAAAGGCAAATAAGCACCACAAGAAAAGAGATAGCAAAGAGCAGAGTTAGGGAGGCCACAGAGGGAACCTCCAGACCCAGCCTCCTCAGTCTAAACTCTGGGAAGGCAGGATTGGACAGAGTGTAAAAGGAAAACAAAGATTCATCCTTTCTTAATCCACTCAGGGCATTAAAAATATCAATGGCAGGGACAGAGCCTGTGGCTCAAAGGAGTAGGGCACCGGCCCCATATGCCAGAGGTGGCAGGTTCAAACCTGGCCCCAGTCAAAAACTGCAAAAACAAAACAAAACAAAACAAAACAAACAAACAAACAAACAAACAATGGCAGCTTCAGTTCGGGGATCTACGGAAGGAAAAAGGCAAATATGGAGACGAGGAAACTATCCTGGTGAGGCACGGAACTCCTAGGCCCAAGGAATTTTGGAAGGAAAAGTAGTTGTAGGAGATAAACGGTACACTCCTGAAAATGCCTGTAGATACTCGTGAGGTTGGAGAAATCCAGAAAAAGAGCAGAAGATCAACATTGTAGGGGAATGCAGTGCTATGAACTCTGGAGGAGAGGCTCTTTGAAAATGTAGGGCACCCCGCCCTCAGGGGGAAACGGAGGCCGCGCCCCTAGGCAGCATGCACACTCCTCAGCAAACACGTGCCACAATCATAAGGCTCAGAGCAGAAACGAAAATGAAAAGATGTGGAAGGAATACAGAATGAAAGGCAGAGCCTCAAATAAGCCTGAAGGCTGGCAGAGCCACCACAGCAAATGTATAACTTTTGCAAAATGCAGGAATCTATCAAATGTAGAAGCAGTGTCACAACTAACCTCTTAGCAAAAGCATTCTCATAACTGAATTAAGTTCACAGGTTAAGGACTCAATAAACTAGCCTAGATTATTGGGCATTCCGGAAAGGCTAAAATCAAATCCTCTCTTTTCTTTTCTGCTATGGTTCAATACTGGTGATTGCAATGAGGCATTATATGATGAACAGGGACAGCTGCTTTGGAGAAATTAAAATTATTTGTCTATTCTAAACTGCATGGGTGAGGGCTACAGGTGAGATCATCTCATGTACCCTATTGATTCTTTGGGTTCTTTTCCTGAGGGCATGTCACACATGATAGGACTTGAAGTTAAGTTACTCGAAATTGGATTATTAAATTTTGAAGTTGCCACACTTATTCTCATAGAAAAATGTCAGTCAGCTTCTGATAGAACCCAGATTCTCTGTGAATGAAATTTATCTTGTCAAAAAATAGAAAGAAAAAAAATATTTCATTGGAAAGATTTTGGATTTTAATTTCCTTAAAGTTTGATGAACTTCAATCAGATTTCACTTTTGGTCTTTAATTTCTCTCTAAGAATGTAATAAAGGGAGGAATTCCATGTTATTCACGTTCCAAATTTACTATGAAGTTTTACTATAAAAAATATTGCTTAATTTTTTTGTATACTCTCTAATAAGGAATATTTGACAGTATGGTTGGGCATAATTTGAAGTTGATTAGGGAATTAGTTTGGGGCTGAAAATGCATTGTACTCCATGAGTTACCCATAAGTTAATGATTTATTCTGAGCTATATAAGAACTTTCTGGGTTTAGAAATAGAACTAGTCACTACCATCCCAGAGAGGAGTGGTAGAGAGCGGAAAGAAGTGAGGTATAGCCATAACCTTGATTGACCACAGGCTTGGTTGTTACATACAAAAGATTAAATTAACACAAAACTTTATGACTACCAGAGGAAAAAAGAAACTTATTCCCTGACTTCTTTTTCCATTATTCTTTGTAGAGAGGGGAGTCTGGACATAGTCATGTAACAGCAGAGGTGAACTATTAGGCTAGTGAGTCCTTGGAAACTCTATTCTGTGGGTCAGATGAGAAGGCAGGGTCACTGTCTTGCACAACTGCGTTGACCACTGTTTACCCTCTGTCCTGTGACAAGAGTCCATTTACCCTCAGATGCTGAGGACCTGACCTGCTTTTCCTCCATCCTCTGTAACCAAACTATAAAGAGCCCCGTGAACCCTCCACGTCCTCGGCCCTCTCTGACTCCATGTCTCTGCCTGTGAGTGGACAGATATCTCCATGGGAGCCAAGTGGCCTTAGTCCTGGGAGGAGGTGACCATAGATGGCACTAACTGGCCTGAGATCCCTGCAGGGGTCTCTATCCAGCTTTACAGTGCTAAAGCTGGTGCTGAAATTTCTTCCCTCTTTAGTCCCTGGATTCTATTCATCAGTTAGCTGGAACCAGGAGTTACATAACACATATGCCCATTTTTATTGATATGCTACTATTTTAAGACTCAAAGAATCATTTTCAAAATCTAAGAGGGATAAGGATTTAAGGAAGAATAAAATAATTAAGATGATTAAAACAAGTCAAATAATTGAAAAGTAGGAGATTATATCACACGCACAACAACATGGGCAAATGATTCTTTTCCCAAGGGAAGAAATAAAGACAGTCCCCAAATATATAACTGCACATGTATATAGATGGATGGTTGGACATATGTGGAAAAATCTTAATTTTAAGAAGAATTTAAGCATTTTTATCCTATCATAGCGAATTACCTATGGCTCTGGCTTTGCCTCGCTCACAGGGAAATCCAACCTTTAAAAACTTCCATCTCCTATCATTGCACCCTCCAACTCCCACCCTAATATCACTCTACTGGCCACAATTCATGCTGAGATTCCCTGGGAAACGTCTTTCAGATTGTCAGTAACACAGTCAGTCTAACTCGGCATTTATGATGCTCCACCAAGGCTATATGCACCATACCAGATGCTCCCTGAACAAAAGAGTTCCCCCATGGGTGTTCCAGGATTTGTCAGAGACTGCTGACCACCACACGCCCATTATGGCTGTGAGACTCTCTCCTGTGGGAGAGAGAGGTGTCTGAATGTACACACCAAGGCTCCAGTTAGAGGGTCTCTGGAAGGACTTGAGTGTCAACCTATTTTTCGTAGAATATTTTTTAAACTGATTGTTACAGTATCCATTTTTGGTACTGTATTGGTGTTGCCTATACTATGGAATGTTACAGTGTTTGGTAAAACTGCAAAAGTAAAATAGAATTTTAAAATCTGTTTTAACTTTTAGATTCATGAAGCTGAGCCTAATGTAGCAACCAAGACATTGTACTCAGAGCTCCTCTTCCTCTGATGTCTAAAGGATTCACCTTTGGATCAAGACCAGTTACCTGGCTACTGCTTCCCTTAAAATGAGTTCTTTATAGAGTTTTTAATCTCTTGCTCATAATGAGACTTCTTTGGGGCCAACTCCCCGATTCCCCAGAGAGACTCAGATTGTCTGAGACCCAGCAGTGAAGACAGCATATGCTCTTTTACAGAAAGTGTCCTAAGAAATTTCCAGTAAATTTATTCTACAACTTATCTAACCATAGCTAAACCCTAGCAGTGGACAGTGAGAAAGTAATAATTTATTCTGAGATACCCCCCAAATCTACTTATAATTATTTAGAAAAAAATATATAAGCCAGTTGCAGTAGTGCACACCTGTAGTCCCAGCTATTCAGAAGGCTAAGGCAGGAGTCTTATGGAGCTCAGGAATTTGAGGCCAGAGGCCATCCTAGCTGACATAGTGAGACCCCATCTTTAATAAAAGAAAGAAAGAAACAAAATATAGAATCATGTGGCTAAAGGCACTGAGAAAGCAGCATCTAAAAGCCATGAGGCAACTTCTAGCAGTATCATACCATTCATGTTCTCATAAATGCATGCACAAGGGAATTCAGTTGACCTGCTACTAGACCCTTATTACTCCTTGCTTTCTGAGTCAATGGTTTTACCACAAGCATAGCTGTAGGTCCACTCCTAAACTACTGTGACATAACTTTCACTTGAACTAATTACCCTTTTGACATGGTGACACAAGTAGCAAAGTCCCAGAAGCATTAATCACTTCGATTGCCCAAAATGTATAAGCATGTCAACTCCTAAATTAATTTAGGAGCAAGTTGGAAATAATTCTTCTATGCCTGAAAATAGGCTCAAAGTCCTTTAATTGTTGACAACCCCTCTATATTAACGTATTTCAAAAATCATTGTTCTGTAACTCTTTTCTCTGGGTAAAATAACTTCTTCAATTTCTGGAAAACTAAGGTCATGTACAATATATAACTTCCTCTCAAAAGTGAGATAATTACCTAAAAGTTGCCTTGGGACCTAGAACTGGGGGGGAGTGGGTGATGGGAGGCTAAACACCACTGATGCAGAAATAAGTAGAGCCTGATTCCAAGGGAAAAGAGGAGTCACAAAAGAAAGGAAGATGAAAATACATTCAAATAAAACAAAAATCAAGGGTGTAAGGGGCTGTGAAACCATCTACTGATAAAATTCCCACGAATCCACAGAATAACGATTACAACCCATGGCCAATGTCACACAGTGTGAGGTTGTTGGAAGTGAAATACTTTCATATTTCAATGATCAGAAGGCTCATGAAAGGAATAATCATGGAAGCAAGAGCTTTCTTTCATTTGGCAGCACAGACTAACAGAGGATAGTGAAGATATTAATAAAAGGAAATAAATTTATTTATTTATTTATTAATAAAATGAAAGGAATAATTGTGGAAGCAAGAGCTTTCTTTCATTTGGCAGCATAGACTAACAGAGGATAGTGAACATATTAATAAAAGGAAATAAATTTGTTTATTTATTAACAAAATGAAAGGAATAATCGTGGAAGCAAGAGCTTTCTTTCATTTGGCAGCACAGACTAACAGAGGATAGTGAACATATTAATAAAAGGAATTTGGAAGGTGGTGCTCAAACATAAAGGAAACAAACAAAAAAGAGTGTAGGTCAAAGACCTCAAATAATTTTATAAAATAAATAGACAAAAGTGTGTAGCAAGGAAAATAGCAATTGGTATCTCTTATACTACACCAGAATGTCACAGTGAAAATACCTAAAATGTTAAGTAACTGAAATTGCCAGTTGATGATGGGAATAAAAATCTGTGCAATCACTTTGGAAAATGGGCCGTATCTGATAAAGCTAAACATCTGTGTGTCTCATGACCTGCAATTCTATTCTATGTCACCAGGTATCACATGCTGGAATGTTACAGCATTCGGTAAGAGTTTAACTTAACTATCGGAAATAGTTTCAAACTGGAAATTGCCCACATGGCCATCAATAGTAAAATGTGTAGGAGAAAAAGAGTCGTTTTTCGCATTCTGAGTTCCCAGCTAGATTCCCTGCAACCGAAGAGGAATTAACAAAGGAAAAGCATACAGAAGTTTATTAACATGTGTATTTCATATATTCATTAGAGAGGCCTAAGAAATAAGACATGTCATTCTCAAGATGGCCTAGAACTCCAGCTTATGAAATGTCTTGAATTCAAAGAAAGAAGGCGGCAAGTCATGGGAATCTAATGGTAGAGAGAGGATGGTTAGAAAAGTTTGTTTTGTAGATTCTTCTGGAATTGTCTACTAGCTGATGAATGTCTCAAGTCTTCTTTGGTGCTCAACCTTTGCTCTTCCTGATGGAGAAGAACATCTTTGTAAACTTATTAAATTTATGTCCTGTTTTTAGGCAAATAGGAAAGGCAGAAAGCTTTTCTTGTACCTTCTTTTTAATTGCCTTCAACTCAAAATAATCCTTATGCTAAATTCACATATTTTGAGATGGCATATCTCACTACCCTTAAAATTAATGAATTAATATTGATAGGATAAAATAAAAGAATAAATAGTATGCACCAATGAGAATTTAATTTTTTTCCATGCAACAGTATGGGAAAAAATTGCAGTATAGGAATATGTGAGTGAAGGACACAAAAATCTGATATGATTCTAGTTACCTAAGTTACAAAACAAGACATGCACAAAGTACATGCACAAAATCAGTAAAAACAAAACTCAACTACCGGTGCTATTGTAAGTCACCATCATGGTTGCCCTTATAAAGAGATATGGTAATAATTAATGGAGGAGAAGTCAGGGGAATTCAGAAGTACCAGCCTGACCTCCAAACTCTATTTTTATTTATTTATTTATTATTTTTTGTAGAGACAAAGTCTTACTTAATCGCCCTCGGCAGACAGCTCGCCACACAGCTCACAGCAACCTCCAACTCCTGGGCCCAGGCGACTCTCCTGCCCCAGCCTCCTGAGCAGCTGGGACTGCAGGCACCGGCCACAATGCCCGGCCACTTTTTTGTTGCAGTTTGGCCATGGCTGGACCCGAACCTGCCACCCTTGTGCTGGTGCCCTACGCACTGAGCCACAGGCACTGTCCTGACCTCCAACCTCTAACGAACCTCTTGTCTCCTTTTCTCAAGCTGCCATGACCTTCTGTCTGGTCTATAAAGAAAGAATCCTAACAAGGTTCTTTCTGTTCTTAACTGCCCACAAACTATTTTGCACTTCATGATTATGGCAACCTTTTTGTAAATTATAAATCAAAGCAGTGTCCGTGTCTTATATGAAACACTTCCTGTGGCTTCTTCTGATGCTCCGAATTCATCCCCAGTGCTCATTGTGGACTAAGAGGCCCTGCATTATCTAGTCTCTTCCTTGCTCTTCAAGTTCACTGCTTATCATCAAAGCTCCACCATGCCGGCCTTCCATCTTCCCCCTAGACAAATCAACTTTTCTCTTGTCTTTGCTCTAGTTGTTTACTTTGCCTGGAAGGCTCTTCCCCCTTGAATCTTCACTTGATTGGTTCTTTTTACCTCATGGCATATTATCTTCCAAGATAATAATAATTCACTATCTGGAATTTTCATTTCTATATTTTCATATGCATTGTCTGTCTTCACTCATAGAATGAATTTGGATTGGATTGGACAATAAAGCCCACAAAAGCTAAGACTCTGTCTCTGCATACTGTCTACTGCTTTATCTTCAGCTCCAAAACCAATGCTGGGCACAGATAGGATGTCAATGAATAATTTTTTAAAGTTAAGAGCCTTGAAAAACTTTAGAAATCTGGGGCTGAAGGGGTAGAGCTTCTACAGGTTGTCAGTAGCAGTCAGAACAGACAAATCCAGGGTAGGCCTTGGCAACAGGACTTAGCAAGCAATGGGAATCGTGGAACTGAATCACTGTCTCTGCCTTTCCACCCTCAATGTATCTGCAGAAATAATACCTTATATGGCAGAAAGAAGGGATCACAAATACTCAGATTACTTAGTTTTTGTGTGCATATCTCCTGAATTGTATCATAAACTGATGACAAGTTGAGTTTCATTTCTTAGTGCAATTATATGAAATGCATTAGCTGAGACTTAGAGAATGAGAAGTCAGCTAGGCTGATAAAGGGACAGGCATGAAGCGGGTACAAGCTCATGTTAGAGTAACAACAGGCAAAAACTCAGCACTGTGATTCTATATTTGAGGAAATGCTACTGATTGAGTGTGACTGAGGCTGAACCTGAAGTCTGTACATGTGTGCAGGTTACAGAGGTTAGCAGGGCAAGCGTGACTCGTCCCGTAAACAGTGTAAGGAGCTGGCTGTCTATCTACCCTGAAAGTGGTCAGAAATGATTGGAGAAATGCGTCTTTTTACCTGCTTGCTATCTCCCACTCTTGCCCTGCCTCCCTCCCTTCTTCCTTCCCTCCCTCCCTCCTCGCCTTCCTTCCTTCTTTCCTCCCCTTTGTTTTCCTTTATCTCAGATTTCCCCCATTCACTGATACACTGAACTAGGCCCCGAGAGGGGAGAAAGAAATAGCGTCTGTTTTAAGCGCTTGTACTCCAGTATATTAAAAATGAACATGCAATTAGCTTACCATTTTGGGGTATTTCTTTTTATTTTGGTGACAGAAAAGGATGTAAAATAAAATTCATTAAGTCCCATTGTGTCCTAAACTCTGCTCTCAACACTTTGCACGTGCTCTCTCATTTTAGCCTCACTACCACCAGATAAAGCAGGAAAATTGTCTACAGGCATATTAACATATTACATAAATGCTTTTCGTAATTAAAGCTCTGTGGAATTTTGTTCCCGAGGTGTTCAAAAACAGCCTTGACATCCATCTTTTATGAGTACTCAAGTGAAATTCTGAGGGCTGCTCTAGCCTTTGGCTAAATAAAGTTGTCCCTTTGTCAGTTTCAAAAAAATTCTGAAATTTTAAAGTCAGATGAAAGTAGTGAATGCTTGCAACAGTCTCAAATAACTTAAATGTGATGATTTTTTTGAAGAAAGAAGTCAATGTTTTTCTGTATATTCTTACTAAAGATGTCATACCATTCTCTGTGGATGATGGTGGCTAGGCCGATGGCAGGGCCAACTTGCAAGAGAATCACTTTATTCGCCTACATTGCCTAAGATTGGAAGCTAAAGACTTTCTTTTGTTCGGATTCCAGAAGTTCTATAATTGTATTTGTCTTTTTACACGTAAGTTGAAATGTCCATGTCCATGTGTGTCCATATGTACATATAGGCATGTAAAACTGAAGCTGATAAAACTACTTTGTTGTTATTTTTAAGCAAAGGAAAAGTTTTCATCAACTGAACAAATATTTATCAAACATCAGCCATAAACAGGACTGTAAGCTCCTGTAACATGGGAACCAATTTCTCAATGTTATTTCCCTGTCTTTAGAATAGCATCAGACAGAGGAAAAGTAAGCATGTGTTCAACTGAATGATGAACAAAGAAAACACACCCTTGCATGAACCTCTGAATACAAGGCAGTGTGATTGTTGCTGGGGATACAACGGTAAACAAGATCTGCAAGGGCTCTGTCCACACTGTCTTAGGAAGACAGATACGGGCAAGCCCACTTTGGGTTGTAACCAGCAAACTTGAATGGAATCTGGTTGCATGGAAGGGGAGGTATTGAACATGTGAGTGCACTTGAGTGACAGATAATTATATTTATGGAAAATGTGAGTCACAGATGAGTTCCCAATTTTTCAAGAGACATCCCAAATACAAGGATGGGATACCATGAATTAAGGGAGATTGACTAAGGCTCAAAACGTCAAAAGGAGATTGTCGAGATACATCCACGGCACCTAAATTTCCTCCTCTTATTTCTATGTGTTGGGACAACTTATATTGTTGCCCTGAAAAATTAACAAGTTTATTTGCTTATGCTTCAGCTTAAGATTTCATTTAACACGCTTCCAATTTTAAAAAGCTTAAAAACTACTTGGCTGTAATAGATTCCAATTTTAATAGATATTCTAGCTCTAATAGAAATTAGAATAGACTCTAATTTCTCTATTTGTTGTTTCACAAAAACAAAAGATTCTAGAATGTATTGACTTAACCTGTACCTTACTAATAAGTTCCAACATTGCCTCACTATTCTCAACTATTTTTTTTTCCTGACAGTGATATTATTAGCTGTGCTTTTCAGCCGAGGAAACCCAGATGAAGATTGACTCAGCAGGAAACAGACCAAGTGTTGTATCCAGAAGGAGACCCAATTTATATCAATGTAGAACTGACAGTCTTTGAAGGCAGGAAATATGTCATTTTCTTTAGAGAATCTCTACATTTACTAGCAATGTGCTCTGAATATAACTGACTTGAACCAAGCACCAGACAGCACCATATTCTCAGAATGGAGTAAGTAATATTGACCTGGACACTCATGATAAATGATGATAAATGAATTGCCTAAGCTGAATTTCTGTAAAAGCCATAAATAGCAATAAAACAGTAACTGCGACCTAAAAAATAATTTAATCTTCTCATGTTGCTCTGATTTAACATGAAATCTCAAGAAAATTTATCAAACTAGTGGTATCAATACAAAATATAAGAGTTTGGAAAAAATGACACAATTTGGGAATGAGGTCACCAAAGACATTTCCTAATGCACATGAGGGTTCCAAGTTCACGTCCAATTATTAGTTGATCTCTTGGATATTTAACTATTAGATCATTACTTAAGTAAATAATGCTTATTGAAGGTTTGAGTCACCGATTGCGACAGTCAGTCAGTATTGTCATCTGAAGTTTGTCAGGTAACATATTTCAAGGATGTAATGTTTGAGTCCAGTTCTAATAAAACAATTTGTTAGAGGAGTAGGAAAGAAAGTCTGAGATTCTATACATACAACACCTTTAGTCACTCATTTGACAACCAACTCTGAACCCCTGTCGTTCATTCCTTCCTTTAATACTATGTCCCAGATGTTCTTCATAGCCACACATACACAAAAAAAATTGATCATAATAAGTTAGGGCATAGTTTAAAATAACTAAGAGAGTGGAATTGGAAGGTTCCTAGACAAAGAAATGACAAATGCTAGGTGTAGTGATACCCCAGTTACCTTGATCTGATTAATTCACATTGTATTCATGTGTCAAAACTTCACATATATCCTATAATCACATACAACTCTTACGTGCCTACAATAATTCAAAATAAATAATTTGAAAAACAAAAGAAAAAATATTAGAGTCTTTGCTTCCCCCTGAGGCTCACATTCTCCTGGGTGGAAAATAAACAAAGAAAGAAGGACAAATAACTAGGTAACGTCAGAAGGTAATAAGGATTTTGAGGAAAAAATAAAGCAAGAGAGGGATCAAAGAGTGATAAGAAAGGGTAGAGAGGAAAGTACTGCCTGTGGGGGTGGTGTCGGGGCAGACACCCGAATTCAGCGAGTGGATGAGATCTGTGAATATCTGCAAAGGCATCCTCAAGCCTGAGGACGAGGCAACTATGTGTACAAAGGACTTGACAGGGGAACTTTTGTGACATGCTGAAGGGTTAGCAAAAATGCAGCAAGATGGAAAGTGGTAGGAAATGACCTCGGAGAGGCAGTCAGGAGCCAAACAACGCAGAGCTTTGTAAGCCAAAGCGAAGATTCTGGGTTTGTTTTTCCTAAGTGACATTGAAATGCCATTATACATGTGGGATGGGCAGGAGAGGAAACAGGGACCAGTTACTTGGGGACTTTGTCATCTTTGGAGAAATGATGGTGATGTGGTTGGAGTGGGGACATTAAGAAGTGACTGCATTTGGAATATATTTTTGTCGTCATTAGAAAGAGTGACAAAAATGATTACCGTATCCATGTTTCTGAAGGCAAATTTTCGATTTTTAGCCCAGGCTTTTAAAGTAGAGTTAGTCCTTTTGCCAAAAGGCACAAAATTGATCAGCCCCATTGCTGCAGTGTAGCAGAAGCCACAGTACATAACATATGGAGGGCATAGAGAGAGAAGCAAAGCCCAATAAAAAGACAAAACCTTTTCCAATGTTTCCGAAAGTGCAAACATTAGTGACCATCTACCAAGCAAAGTGGAGTGAAGCAAAATGCACCTAGTTTTATCACTAATAAAGACTTTACTAAATTGCTAGTTAGATCTTGGCTGCCAAGAAGATAAACTGATTCTGAATCACTTAAGGAAAAGAAGTCTTTGTTGAAAGTTTATTAGATTTTTCACAGAATTTCTGGCAGGGTTGGAGAAATAGACTTAAAACATGTGCAGAAGCAACACTAGACTCAGGCAGAATCACAGCACAGACAGGTCTGGAAGAGGCACTGGGGGCCACAGCATGTGATCTAGTTACCACTGTCACAAAGGCCACTGCTGGAGACTGGGCATGGCCAATGGGACTGCAGCCAGAGCTGCTCTTGGAAACATATCTCCTGCCACCATGATCACATTGTCCAAATCTGCTTCTCTCTGTTACTGGCCGTTGTTTGAATAACTACAGCATTTGGTTGGTTTAGCCCAGGTCAACTGCACATTCCCTTTCTACACCGAGTCTGGGATCATGAGTATCTAGCCACTTAGTCTTCTTAAATGGGAAGCAGGCTCCACCTCTCATCACCCAAAGAGTGGTGAATTCACATAGCACCAGAATGGTGATCAAATGCTGGGAAGACAATAATATGAAAAATAAAAGTTTTGTAGGAAATGACAAACACATAACCTAAGCCAAAAGGTATTTTATGGAAGAACACTTTATTCTAGTACAAACCTACACAGGAAAATGGCGACAGTTGTTACACACAAAAAAGGATGAAGAGAACCTAAATGAAGAGAGATTCAGACTGAAAGTGATTTCCTTAATTGAGAATTTTCATTGGTTCTTTAAGGAGGGATCAAAAAATGTTCCAATCTCTGATGTGGACTGAATTAGATCCCTCTAACTTTAATATGTTGAAGTCCTAACCCCCAGAACCTGAGAATGTGACTGTGTTTGGACACAGGGCCTTTGAAGAGGTAATTAAGGTAAAATGAGATTATGTAAGGTAAAATAACTCAATATGACTGGAGTTGTTACAGAAGGGGACTAGGATACAGGTGACACAGGCACAGGGGCATCATGGCCATCTGCCAGCCAAGGAAAGTGGCCGTGAAAGAAACCACATCTGCTGACTCTGTGATCTTGAACTTTGAGCCTCCCAACCATGAAGAAATAAATTTCTGTTGGTTAAGGCACTCAATCTTGCTACTTTTTATAGCAATTCCAGCCAATTAATAAAAGGAAGCATCAGAAATCTGTTATGTGAATCTTTTCATCTTTTAAAATCTAGTCCATGGATGGCAAATCCACAGTATATGAACCTTCAGTCTACCAGCTGAAGGCATCTAGCCACTGATGACAAAGAATCTTACTCTTTCATGTTGAACTCAATCTTGATTTCAGATTTCTTCTGCCTACAATGTGCAGGGAAGTCACTACTCCTAGACTAGCATTGGTAAGTTGGTTGAAATCCATTTTCCTTCCTAGGTTAGAGTCTAAAATGTCTATTCCTCACACCCCCAAAGTGGGTTCACTAATTTCCAAGTGATCTTTGTTAGGGTCATAAAATTTTGAGTTAAATAACTTCCTAACATCATACAAATACGTTGGAGTGACCCCAACTAATTACTACATTCAAGAATCTCATTGCTCCCAGAAGTATACAAAAGTAGCTAATTAATACCTTTTAGAAAATTTTGTTTAACAAGGTTTATTCTCTTCTTGTTAAACAAGTTTTGTTTCTTTCACATTAGCTAATACTTCTTTAGGATTTATTAATTATTTTAAATCATAGTATTTTCTCAACTCTTTAAGATGAGGCAGTCGTAAGTTTCTTGATACCTACAGGAAATAACCCAGTGCTCTATGTAGCATCCTCAATTCACATACATCAGGACATCCAGGTATACATACACACTATTCATGTGTACTTGTATGTGTGTTTGTATTTTGAAAAACATTCATATTTCACATTTTTATCAACTATTAGTATTTCTTTTACTCCATCCTTTCAATAGTGTGAGAAGAGATAGGACTAAGGTATTAGGGGGAAAATTTTCCTCTGCAGATAAACTTTTACAAGCTGCCACCACCTCAAGATAATAAGGAACCAATTTCTTTGAGTAATGACTTTACAAGCCATTGGCATGCTTTACATTGGCATGCTAAACAAATGCAGTGTTTTCATTATTTATATAAGGTAGGGTCTGAATATGTTGGTAAAATATCACAGTAGATTGAATCATCACTCTGAAAAGATGAGAAGAACCCAAAGGCCTTTCTATGATAGAAAACTGAAACCTTTCTGTTGCCAATATGAAGACAAGGTTCTTGGTAAACTCAATAAGGTTTTCTGAGGCAGCTTATTAATTTGAAGAACAGTTCTCTTACATCACAAATTGTGTAATAAAAATATTACAATGTTTTCAAATTCATCGATTTAGGACACAAGACTTTAAAAGCTTTCTGCCACACCCACAGAACGGTTCCACCAACTCGAAGATTTCCCTCCTGCTACACTCTGCCGTCACACTTTCCCCTTAACCCCAAGTTCTAGGGATCTCTGATCTGATTTCTGGCCTAATAGTTTAATGTTTTCCAGAATGCCATGTAATTAGAATAATAGGGTGTTTAATCTGTTCAGACCATGTAATGCCTTTGAGGTTTATCCATGTTGCGGTATGTATCAGTAGTTCTTGTCACTGAGTAGTATTCCAGTATATGGCTACATAACAATTTCTCAGCCAAGAATCTGAAATAAAACTATGGCCATGTTTAAGGTCCTGTTCACTATACCAAGCTGCAGTAATCTATGTCTCTAAAGAGTTTCTCATTGGGAAACTGTAAGAAGATGTCTGATGCTTTTACTCTTCATTCACAAATATGCATAAAAATACGTCAGTTATTTTAATTTGTCTGGCTGAAAAAAAAAGACTCAAGAAGCTTTTAGATATGATAGCCAATATAGAAATAGATAATCTCACCAGTATAGGGCATGTTAATAAAATATATTTTGGCCTTTATTCATTTGATTGGCTATTTGAATCCATTTTTAATTTAAAATAATACGTTTTATCGATACATAAGGAACATAAATTCAAGTGATAAAAATTAAAATTTAGTCCTAAAGAGGACAATTAGTGATAATTAGTGACATAACTCATATTTTCATTGCACTTAGGAGACCAGCTGCTGGTCTTTTGATTTTACAACAGAAAGGCTTGGACAACAAGGACCCTTTTTCTGAACTGGTTCCATCCATGCTTTGTATTTGAAGTCAGGAAGCACGGTGCCAGTGAGACACTGCCTTTTAATGTTCTTATGATATTGAATAATACCCTTGGCCACCTAGAACTCCATTAGTTCGACACTAAAGGCATTGAATGGTCCATTTACCCACAAACACAATGTCTCTAATTCAGCCTCTGTATCAGGGAGTCATAAGGACCTTTAAGGCTTACTATACCTGGTACTCTATGCAAATGATTGTCAATATGAAGGAAGAGAAACCTATATGTATCATCAAAGTCTGGAGGAATTACACCTTTAAAGATGCCATCATTGTTATAGGAAAAACCATGAAAGCCAGTAAGCCCAAAACAATAAATTCCTGGCTCAAGAAAACTTTGTCTATGGCCAGGTCTCGGGCCTGGCTTAACTAGGTTACATACTTGGACCACTAAGCTACCTTGCTCAGGAACAATTTCTCTTAGGGCTATCTACTTTAGCAGGAGAGAGAGAGTCTTCGAGAGAGTAAAGCAATCTTAGAATAGATAGATCTTAGTCTTTAGCAGAGCTTGGTGATCTTCAGGAGAGAGTCGCTGTGCTGGCATTCTGCAGGCAGCAGAGGAGACAGAGTCAGAGTAAGCAGGTCTGTGATAGAATGCACATGCTCGCGACTGCAATCTCCTCCAGCCTAATATAAGTCTGATCTCGTGTCTCTCAACAGCACAGGTGTATAGACTGCCCATTCACCACTGTTCTCATCTCACGAGCTCTCATGCTTGTTAGGAGAGCTAAATTCCTCTCCATGCCCTTTTCCCCAAGGTGTTCCATTATCAAGCTATACAGGTATTTCTTATAACTCTCACTCCTCCTATCCATAGACTATATGGGCTCCTACAGTCTAGATGTTATTTATCACTTCACAGGATTTACAATAGAGCTGATCAAAGACATCATGAAAGAGATTGTGGATATGACAAAAAATAAGGGGGGGAAGCGAGGGATTTAAAAATATGGATCTTAGAGAAAATCAAGAGCTAACAGACACTACATCAGAGGAATTAACAGATGATGACTTGATGAAGAGGAGCGCTTCCAAACCAGTGCCAGACGATGAGGAAGAAAATGTGGAAAAAGCCGTGCCGGAAAACAAATTGACTTTAGAGTACCTGGCAGAAGGGTCTCAATTATTCAAGGCTGCTTGGACAACTTCTACAACACGTACTTTTCTATGATACTGGAACTGAAACTAAAGCAAATGGTGAGAGAAGGGTTGGTGCTGGATGGAAACATTTTTAGAGAAATACAAAAACAAAAAAATCAGACAAAATTTGTGATGTGTTTCCTTAAAGTTATAGCAGTGCGCCTGCCTCTCTTTTCTCCCCTTCCGCCTGTTTCCTCTCCTGCCTGTGCCCCCTGAGACAGCAGCATCAACCCCCACCCTCTCCTCAGGGTAAAGGCAAGTGGGAAAACCTATGTAACTCCTATGTTACCTTTAGTGTTTATTTTCATTAATTTTCATTATGGGTCATGTTCCCTCCTTCCTTGAATGCCTTGTGGTTTTTGTTTAGATTCTGGTCATTGTAATTTTTCTCTTTTGAGTGTTAGATGTTTTTGCATTTCTATAAAAATTCTTTTCTTTTTTTTCTTCGAGATAGTGTCTCACTCTCTTGCCCAGGCTGGAGGGCAGTGGCATAATCACAGTCCCCTGCAACCTGCACCTATCAGTCTCGTGGAATATTCCTGCACAGCCTCTGAAGTAGCTGGGATCACAGGCAAGCATCACTGCACCTAGATAATTTTTTTATATTTTGCGCAGGAAGGGATTTGCTCTGTTGATCTTGCTGGTCTTAAACTCCTGGCCTCAAATAATCCTCTTACATCAACCTCCCAAATTTCTGGGATTCCAAGAGTGGGCCACTGTGCTTGGCCTATAAATATTCTTGAGCTAAGTATGTGATGAACTTACTACTCAGTAACAGTTTTGATCTTTTCAAGGCTCTAAGGTTGTCATTCGAGACCAGAGCAATATTCAGTGCATGGCTAGTTTCCCTAACTACTAAGGCATTGGTACACTTCTGAATACTCTGTATAAAATCCCTTGAATTGTGAGTTGTTTCTCTGTTAATTCCATCTAGTGAGAACACAAACTGTTTCTGGCCTTATGTCATCTATGGGACTTGTTTCTCCTACTTTTCTCAGAGTTTTTTCTCTAGCTTTGAGTAGTTTTCTCATATGCATGTGCTGATCAATACTCAGTTGAACAGTAAAGGTGGATCATCTGCAGATCTGCCTCTCTTTCTGTCTCTCTTTTCCATTCAGTTCTTTCATTACTAATATTCTATTCCTAGATGCTCACTTTCATGACTTCACCCCAGGAGAACACTGGGCTCTGCTCAGGTTCCCTACCTGTTCTGTGGACTCTCTGGGACTTCCAGGGCAATCACTGGACTTACTTTACTGTTTCTCCTATGTCGTGAATAATTTTCGCTCAATGTCTGATGTCTAATATCCGAAAATTATTGTTTTACATATTGTCTGCCTTTTACATGATTGCAGATGGGAGTGTAAACACAGTTATTGTTTCTTCATGTTCTTCTAATGCAAAACTCCAGACAAACATTATAAATAAATACTAGCACTTTTAGAAGTAAGCGAATACATTATTCAACTCATACCTAGAAGATTAGGAACCATCTCGCTTTCCTTATAGTGATTGCTTAAATTGTTCAGAAATTAAATCTAGGTCTGAGAAGTGAATATGTCTGATATTTAGGAACATGTAAAATTCAGAATAAAGGATATATCTGCATATTTACATAAAACTGGATTTACTACTGAAGAATACTCCTCCTTGAGTCTCAAAATAATCTATATTATTTAAGATTATAATTTTTTCATTAACTAAAATTAGAATCCCAAACCAGTAACATTATTAATAACTATAGAGCTATCACAAGATAATTTTCACATTTTATTTCGGTTAATTAGTGTGTATCGTTAGTATAAAGTATTACCTATATTCATTCAAACATTTCCCAGAAGCCCAGTATGTATTAATTATGCAAAGCATAGATTCTATTAGGTTATTAACATGTATTTGCTACTGTATTCCATACAAAAAACACATTAGAATACTAGTCAGGCATTGTGGGGGCACACAATATTGGGGTGGGGATTTCTACATTTTGCTAACAAATATTATTTGCAAATTATAATGCATACAAGTTTTGACCATTACTATTATTAGAGGTCCCACAATGTCTTTCTTAAAGGTATCCTGGACTTAGATTTTATAAGGGAATGGCTGAGAACAAAATTCTGTGGAGGAAGCAATAATACTTTCAATGTAGCTTGGTTGGGGCATGTACCACCCATGTTGCTCAGCTTAGATTAGGCTTTAGTCTTCTCTTCCTAAAGCTCCTCTTATTGCTATGACCAACAATAAATCCTTCATCATTTCTAACTTGGTTTTAAATATTAGTTCACTCCTTCATATCAAATCGTGTGTCATAGTTAAAGCACTTCGTTGTTTTTGTGGGTTATTTTCTTTGATTTTTTTTATTAAATCATAGCTGTTTACATTAGTGCAATCAAAGAGTACAATGTGCTAGTTTCATATACAACCTGAAATACTTTCATCAAACTGTTTAACATAGCCTTCATGGCATTTTCTTAGTTATTGTATGAAGACATTTGTATTCTGCATTTAGTAAGTTTCACCTGTCCCCTTCTAAGATGCACTGTAGATGTGGCCCCAACAATTACCCTTCTTCCACCCAACCTCCCCCACCCCACCCCTCCCTTGCCCCTTTCCCCATATTCTTGTGCTATACTTGGGTTATAGCCTTCATATGAAAGCTATAAATGAGCTTCATAGTAGGGCTGAGTATATTGGATACTTTTTCTTCCATTCTTGAGATACTTTGCTAAGAAGAATGTGTTCCAGCTCCATCCATGTAAACATGAAAGAGGTAAAGTCTCCATCTTTCTTTAAGGCTGCATA
>CAUYRH010152567.1:0-100587 GCA_963574655.1 Perodicticus potto
TTTTTTTTTTTTTTGAGACAGAGCCTCAAGCTGTCACCCTGGATAGAGTGCCGTGGCATCACAGCTCACAGCAACTTCCAATTCCTGGGCTCAAGCGAGTCTCCTGCCTCCACCTCCCAAGTAGCTGGGACTACAGGCGCCCACCACAAGGCCTGGCCATTTTTTGGTTGCAGCCGTGATTGTTGTTTGGCGGGCCCAGGCTGGATTCGAACCCGCCAGCTCAGGTGTACGTGGCTGGAGACTTAGCCCGCTGAGCCACAGGTGCCGAGCCCAAACTAAAGGCTTCTAATATTATTTCCCTAGTTATTTTTTATTTCACATTGATATCAGAGCACAAATAATTAGATTACATTGTCTGCATTTTTTAAGGTAAAATTCAAGTTGTAGTTGAATCCAGGGAGTGTGCTACGTGTTTCCCCACTTAAAACACCCTGCTGTCCTAAGCCTCTTCAGTTCATATGGTATGACCTGATGTTCAGGAAATACAACCCTTTTGTCCAGTTCTTTACCCCTGGCTCCCAAGATGGTCTATTGCTCAGCCTTCCTTTTACTCTTATGCCTTTGTAGAGTGGGTGCTGCTGCCTCCTCCCTGTGTTGGTGCCTGTTTGAAGCTGCTGCTGCTTCTATTTCTGGGAAAGATCTTTCAGAGCCTGGCTCAGGCCTCTCTTTAAGTGCTGTTTTTGGTACCAGTGTTTCGTCTTTAGCTTTTGTATGCAATTGTACTGTCAATCTGTTTTAAGCTAATGGATCAATGGACTTGTTTATGTGATATTTTCTGTTAAACCCAGTATTTAAAAGAAGTAAATGAGGTAAAAATCTAGGATCTTAGAAAGCCTAGGGACAAAAGTCATTCCTTTACTAAAAGCTGGCCATGGTGCCCTTCCCCCTACAATTCTCATTTGGACTCAAGTCTCCTAATGTCCTTGCCTTTCCTTTCTAATACCCAGCCTAGCAGTCTTCTCTCCGTTCCACACATTCATCAAGCTTTTTCCTGTTTACAGCCTTTATTTTTACAGACTCTTTTGAAAAGGGTAAAAAGCTGTCTCCACCTCCACTCCCACTCAGATCGTGTTTTCACACTTTATCTAAATAATTTCTTCAGAGAGGTCTAATTCCCCAGATCAGATGAGGTCCCTGTTAGAAACCACTATTGTATCATATATACTTTTTTTTTTTTAAGCTCAAGGCTCTTACCACAATTGTAAGTATATGTCTATTTGTGAATTTTTTTTATTTAGTTGTTTCATATTTGTGTCCTTCACTAGGCTATAATGTCCAGAAGAGTAAGGGGAACATTTGTTATGTTCAAGTACCTACGACGAATGAAAGAATGAATTTCTGAATGAATTCCTTTTTAAGGTAGAAATTGTCTTTAACATATCTTTAACCCTAAGTCTTAGTTCTAATTTGCTCCTTTTGAGAGGCCAAGTGGATAACAACTTCCTGTGTTTGGCTAGAACTGAGAAGGGGAGAAATGTATTTGTTACTGTCTCCAGTTTCTTAGCCCTGTTTCCCTGACCTGCTTTGCTTCAGCTATTTTAGTGCACAACTAAAGACTTAACTTAAAAGGCCCAGGTTGCTCATACCTCACACATTCTAAATAGAAGTCTTTCTTTAGGAAGACTGACCCTTGACTGGCACCTAAAACATAATTTCTGAGCCCATGGAATATCTTCTCTGATAAGAGTATTTTCTATGTGAGTGGCCTTGGGTCATACCATATTGATTTGACCAGATAGTTTATTTTAACAATGTAATTTATGGTGAACACTTGCTTTGTATGCCTGACACCCTGGGTCTTGCTTTATTGCTTTAATCTCTGGGAGCTACAGAATGAGTAGCTAAGGCCATTCAGGACTACATGACTGACCCCCAATAAAAACTCTGGACATTGGCTCCGTGCCCGTAGCTCAGTGGCTAGGGTGCTGGCCACATACACCCAGGCAGGCGGGTTCGAACCCAGCCTGGGTCAGCTAAACAACGACAATGATGACAAAAAAAAAAATAGCTGAGTGTTGTGGCGGGTGCCTGTAGCCCCAGCTACTTAGGAGGCTGAAGCAAGAGAATTGGTTAAGCTCAAGAGTTTGAGGTTGCTATGAGCTATGACACCACAGCACTCTACTAAGGGCAACATAGTGAGACTTTGTCTCAAACAACAACAAAAACAACCCTGGACACACCAAGCTTCCTTAGTTGGCAATATTTTGCACATGTTGCCATTTATCACTGCGGGGAGAATTAAGTGCATCCTCACTGGGTGGGGATACCACGTGGAAGATTGTGCTTGGTTTCTCCTGGACTCCATCCATGTGCCTTCTCTCTTTGCTGATTTTAATCTAATTTTAATCCAATTGCTGTAATAAACTGTCACTGTAAGTCTAATAGCTTATTTTGAGTTCTCTGAGTCCTTCTAATAAATCATCAAACCTGGATGCCTCTGACACAGATGGCCATCAGAAGAGAGATTTGGGAGAACTCCAACTCACAGAAACATGGCAAAAGTGTTGTTTAGGAAAAAGAGGACAGGGCTTGAAGACTCTTTAATGCCTGGATGACTACTGAGTCATCCACGGTGAGACAGTAGCTGTGTTGTGATCAGTTATTACATAAAGTGACCAACAGAATTTAGAAATCACAGACCCAGTTGCATAGGAGTTGACTCACTAGATACATAAGGAACTGAAAAATAATGACAACCCTTTGAATTCTGATTCCTTGTAGTGATTCTCTGAGCTTGAAGGTGGTCTTGAGGACCTCTGACACACTAATATTTTAGGAAAAAGCAATTTTCTCTTTACCCGAGGGGAGGTAATGGCTTAAAACATCCGATGAAAAAAGTTACTTTACTAAGAACAGGTCATTGGGCTTTTTTCCTTATTGAACTTCTGGTTTTCTGAAGTTCTTTATTTCCTCCTTTATTCAGATCCAGTCCAGTTTTCCCCATTCTTCAAAATCATCAAGTTTCTTATCCTTTATGGTCTTCATTCTTGCAGACCCCTCTGCCTGAAATGCTATACCTATTTCCACCCTGATTACTGTCAGGTCTCAGTTTAAATGTCATATCCTGAGACCAACCTGATTTCCCAGACTAAGTGAGGGTCTCATTATACACGACTATTACATCATTGCACTTCGCTTCCATAGCCTTTGCCACAATTGCATTTCTATATATGTAATTTTTAAGTTGTCTCCCTCACAAGGTTATCATGTTCTTAAGAGCAATGGGAATATGTATGTCATGGTCAAGTGCCTACAAAAAAATAATTATTGACTGAGTTTATCCTTTAGTCTGATATAGAAATGGTTTTGACATATCTCCAACCAGAGGTCCCATTTCCAGTGTATGTCCAGTGTGGCAAACTACGAAGTCAACATCTGATTCTAGTGTGTCCTTGTCAACTGCTTCATATAATCTACTTCCTAAGAAAATGATATTCATCTTATTACTGGTTTTTGTGTCTATACATTTGTGACTGTGTAACTTAGATGACAGGCAGTTAGATAGAGCACATTGGTGAAGGTGGTGTGTGGAGCCTGACTACTTTGTTTCCAATTCCAACTCTTCTGCTTATAATCACTGCATTACCTTGATAAAGTTATCAAGTCCTCATAAGCCTCTGTTTATCAATTATAATAACTGCTATGTTTATTAGTATTAAATAATGTATGGCAATCGGCCAATGACTTGGCAAATGATAAATTTTAGCTATCATTATGGTTTTCCTTCTACTTTGCTCCAAATCACATCCTTAGTTTAGGTCACTGTAGCCCTCTTTTCTTTGATTCTTTAATTATTAATTATTGAGCACCTGGTATGTACTAGGAATCTGAAATACAAGCATGAGTAAGACATGACCAGAGCCTCAAAGAGTTGATAGTCACCCAAACATCTGCATTTATTTTATTATTTATTTTGAGAAAGGGTCTGTCACTCAGGATATAGTGCAATGCATGATGCTATCTCACTACAACCCCAAACTCATGGGCTCAAGTGATTATCCTGTCTCACACACCTGAGTAGCTAGGACTACAGAAACATGTCATCAAGCCCAACTAATTTTTAAAAATTATTTTTTGTAAAGAGAGGGTCTTGCTATGTTGTTCAGACTGGTCTTAAACTTTTGGCATTGAGCAATCCTTCCACGTTGGCCTCCCAAAATACTAGGATTATAGGCATGAGCCACTGCACCTGGCACAGCACTATTCCTTTTTTTTGTTTGTTTTTTGAGACAGAGTTTTATTATGTCGCCCTCGGTAGAGTGCTGTGGCGTCACAGCTCACAGTAATCTCAAACTCTTGGGCTTAAGCGATTCTCTTGCCTCAGCCTCCCAAATAGCCGGGACTACAGGCGCCTGCCACAATGCACGGCTATTTTTTGGTTGCAGTTGTCATTGTTGTTTAGCAGGCCTGGGCCAGGCTCGAACCTACCAGCTTGAGTGTATGTGGCTGGCACCCTACCCACTGAGCTATGGGTGCCAAGCCGGCACAGCACTATTTCTTATGCACTATTACCAGAAATTATTTCTTTGAGAAACAGAAAATCGCTAATACATATTAGAGGATTATATTATTATAGGCCTAAATGTATATACAATTTAGCAAAAATTGATTGGTAGCATCTACTAAAGTTGAACACATGGCATGACTCAGTAATTCTACACCTGGGTATATAATAACAGAAATTTGTATATATGTTCACTTAAAGACATGAGAAGAATATTTATACAGCTGCACTATTTGTTACGGTCCCAAACTAGAAGCTACCCAACTGCCCATCAACACTAGTATGGATAAAGAAACCCTTTTACTTGTCTATGCCCTCCTTCTAAATTCAATAGCAAACAGCTCTATTTCCATTTGTATTCCATGTGCCTAGCAAAACACAACAGGTGTTTAATAACAGTGGGATATAATAGGACCTGGGTATTTGTTGGCTGGAAGGAGTAAAGTGGGAGAATAGGAAGGGCAGTAGGTTGGCAGATGTAATGCCAAATTGCTCCTTTTGGGGATACCAGTGTCGCTATCTCCTAATTAAAGCCCTTTTTTCCCCTATGAAATATCTCTTGGTGACTTAAGATTCCAAGCCTTCAGAGCCTTATTAAGATTTTCTCTACTAAGATTGAGGTGAATGGTAGTTTACACTTAACTGCACTTAAATCTAGGATGAGGTTGTGGGATTCCATTAAGGTTCATCTACTGTGAGCCTCCTTTTCCCCTCAATAACTAATGACAAAGGTAGATTTACTGGTAGGCTGCTGACCAATCACCCCAAGACATGGTGCATATTAGGAGTTCAGTGTTGGTTTCTACAGTTGGCAGACTGGGTACTCAGTGGCAGTGGCTCCAACTAGGTTGGTCTTGGTAAATGAAGTCCCTGTTTTGAGCTCATGCATAACTCCAATCCCTGCATCCATGGCCATATTGTTCTAAAGCCCAAGAAGCAATGACAGGAAGGTCTAAGGAAAGAAGCTGTTATCCACAAAACAGTTCATCTTATCCACTTTATTATTAAAATCCTTCTCTGTGAAGGTTACCCTTTTGGTACACATATATCTTCACATTTGGCGCTTGTTTGGAGGGGTTTATTCACATATTCTTTCCCAAACCTCGTTTCAAATATTCTTATCATTCTAAGTCTCTGAATTTCTAGCTAAACTAACTGGCCACACTTCATGAATAGTTGTGGATTCATAATGACTAATGTGAATTTATAATTTCAGGCAAAATGAACAAGGTGCACTGCTCAAAGTTCTGTCCCCTGAGAGGGTTTTGCTTTATCATTGTCCTTCAGGGATGTCCCAAAGTAGAGCTGTAGCTGTCCACTTTTGGGTACTGTCTGCATCTCATGAAAAGCCTTCTGTAAACCAGGTTCGTTTTTTTTCTTCCTCAGTCAGTTGATCAGGGACAACTCCCTAAGTCCAAAGGTACAGGCATATATAGAAGAGATAATGCTGTAGGAATAAAGGCCACAAGATTTAGGTCACTTCCTCCATACAACTTATTTGTGTCTTCAGGGTCTGCTCAAGCCTGATCATATACCTATCACTTCTATTTAATAATGAAGTGCTACTATATGCATGTCTAATTTTATGACTTAGTAGATCAGACAACACCTGATTCATGATAGATCAAGTTACCTGGTAACTTGGTAGTTCATGGCCAAGCATTTTTCTACTCAAATCCAGTACAATCCAAAAGCCATTTCATTTGAGATACAGAAAAGCATGGTAGAGAATGGCACAGCTTTGCCCCAGATCCTGAGGTCTGTTCTGTGATTAACCTATAGTGGTCTGTCAAAATCTCCGAGGAACAAACATCTCTATCTACCACTCAGAGTTCAAATTTGGATCACTGGATCTACTATATTTAAGGGGAGAAGTTCCAAATTCTTAAATTATCACTAATATCACTGTAATCAATCCTCTTAAAGGTTAAATCTGGAAGTTTGGGGTATCTTACAGGGTAGAGAGTCAAGGATGCCCTATAGGGAAACATGGAAAAAATGGTCACTAGTAAAGGTTGGGTACTGCTAGATGTCTATTGGGAAGGAAAGCAGATAAAGAGATTGGCACTGACATTGATTAAGAATCTGCTATATGCCAGGCATTGTGCCAGTTAAGTGCTTATATTTATTCATGAAGTTTAGGATTATAATCCCTGTTTACAAATAAGGAAACTAAAGCTCAGAGTAGTTTAGTGACATAATCAAGTGAAAGAAAAAAGAATGAATTATTGATATATTCAACATGGATGAATCTCAAAATTATGCTGAAGTAAAGAAGCCAGACCCCCCCCCCAAAAGAAATCATACTGTATGAGTCCATTCATATAAAATTCTAGAAAATGCAAGCTAAATGTATAGCGACAGAAGGCAGAGTAAGCCTGGAGATGGGTGCAAAGTATTAGTCAGGGTGGGAGGAATTATCAAGGAACATAAGGAAACTTTTATCAAGTGGTACACCCTTGTGCAGCTTACTCTGTTATCAATTTCTCTCAATAAAGCTGTTTAAAAAGTTATTAAGATTACATTGCATATTCTTGGCAAATAAACTGAAAAATCTTTATGAAATGAATAATTTCCTAGGTAAATAAGGATTAACAAAATGGTCCCCCATTATAAATAGAAAGCTTAAATAGGTCATTTTCATAGATTAGAGAAAGACACCAAGGAACTATACCACAAAAAAGCACCTGGCCCAGAGAGTTTCACATCAGAAATCTATCCTTCAAATACCAGCTACTTCTAATGCTTTAAGAATGAACACAAACTTAGTTATTTTTATGATACCAGTAAAAAAGTCAAAGCTAAACCTAAAAGATACAGTACAAAAAAGTTTAAGCCAATTTCATATGAGTATTGAAGAAAATGTACTAAACATTAGCAAGTAAACCTATTAACATGTTGAGAAAAGACTACATCATGACTAAGTGAGGTGGAATACAAGGTTGTTTGAACATTAAGATATCTTTTTATATAATAGAAAAAAATGTGATAGCCATAGATGCTGGAAAAGATTGTTAAAGAATGTAGTCTACCTTCTAAAATAGTGATGTAATACCTATGCAAAAAATGTAGGGATGTATAGCAGATACAAACCCAGGATTCTGAAATAATCATTGCCAAGTTCTGAAATACATGGTTCCTGTATTTAGTAACCTACTATAAACGGACAAGTCTCAATCTCCTATCATGGGCAGAGATTGGGTTACACTACTAATTTCCTGACAGACTCTTTTAGCCTGTAAGTTTTAGAACTGAAAATAATAATTTACATAAAACATTAGCCTTCACAAGATTATGTGTTATCTGTAAGAAAAAATGTCAATCTATCAATAAAGTATGTGAAGTATCTTTTTCTATCTTAAAAAAAATAATCAAGGTAAACCTGTAAAAAATATACTCTCATAGTCCCTGAAGGACACCCAGTCCCAAATTTATGAACATGGCCAGAAATGATGTGGTTTCTTTCATAATTTACTGAAACATTATACATGTGTATTTTGTGTCCTGGGGTACCCATATAAATCTGTTTAGCCCTTAAAAAAAATACATTTGCAACAAACAGCAGACAATAAATACTGTCTATACTTACTGAATTAAAGACATGAGACTAGAGCAAACATCAAGGAAATAAATAACGTGTCACCCACCCACAGATGATCAATCCAGGAATCAGATCACAAGTCCAGAGATGCTGGTAAACAACTTATTTCAAAAGTCCTGGTTGCTTATATATGTAGTGATATAGACCTCTCTGGGAAAGGAAAAAGAACTTCTGACCTTGGCTTTTCTTGAAGTGAGACATTCATTTAATGCTCTTACTGGATACAATGGGCAATCTAAAATACTCATTCCCCATACAACTTGTCCATTTATATTAATTACATTAATTTTTCAGTACTGTGGAGATTCTGCTGTTGAGGCTTCACCTCTGTCCATACGACTTCCTACAAGTATCTCATTTAGAAGAGCCTCTCTAATATGAATTCACTGATGTTTCCCACTGTCTAATCTCTGAAGAATGCCATACTCATCAGAATGGCAGGGTTTCCTTTTAGCGTAAATTCTCAAATACTGAAGAAAGCTGATGATTCCATGGAAAATATTTCCACATTCATCATGTTTTTAAGATCTTTCTTTTGTGTAGATTCTCTGGTGCCCAAGTCAGTTCTGACTTCTGGGTAGAGGACTTCCTTTTTATATTCTTTACACAGGTTCTATAAAGTTTTCTTGCTGAATAAAAGCCTTATCATAATCATCACATTTATGTTCTCTCTTACGTGGATTAATGTCCAATAATGCTACTATGGCTAAAAGTTTCCCACATTCCTTATAGCATTTTTCCTTGTGTTGGATCTCCTGGTGGGAAGGGAGAGATTGAGTATAAACCAAGACTCTCAAAACATGTTGATTGCAAAAAGGTTCTCTTCAGCACAGATTCCTTGATTCTGAGTAATAACTCACCAAATAACTAAAGCTTTTACTAGGCTTACTACATTGATGTTGCACCTCTACAGAGATTCCCCCCACATAATCCAGCATCTCCAGATTTTTTTTGTTTTGGAGCCAAGTTCTTATTTTCATTCTCAGTAACACCATCTAAAAAAAATATAGACAATTCAAATGTCAGTTGTCTCTTCTGAGATTTATGATAAGAAACAGTGATAAAAGTAAAATCCAGATTTACCTAAAGTGCATGCCTTTTCTAAATCTCTAAACTGGCATCTCAATTTCCTGAGGTGCCCAACAAGGCACATGGGGCATGATGGGGGAGTTAGAGGAGAGGGTACAGTTTGAGTGAGAAGATTCAGCTAGGCCAAAAGAGACTGGAAGAGCATGGAAGATGTTTTCACAAAATATGATAATTAAAGAATCAGCAAAGTATAATGAAAAAGTTGAGATCACTTTAAATCCAGAGTTGAGAAAGGAAGAATATCATGAAACCAAGAGAAAATTTAATTTGCTAAGGATACTTAAAGGGACTATTTTCCCCTACTGACATACACCTAGGCCACTACAACAGACCTAAGAAATGCTCAACAAATATTTGTGAATGGATCAATAAACAATGGGATATGATAAAAATTAACTTGAAACAAAAGTTAAACCAGTTTTAAAATATACCATACTAATTTGATGGGGGTAATCAATAAAGTAGAAAATTTACAGTAGAGAAATAATTTTTTCAGGTAATGTTCAGGTCTTTGAAGCCAAATGAGTTAAATAGGTCAAAAAACCCCCAAAGTCCCACAAATATGGCTGAGAGTTTCTAATTAAATAACCAGGTAGATGACATGAAGGAGATGGGTAGAGGCAAGGTTTCAAGGGAAAGGATACTCCTAAAAATTCTAAAGAGCTTTCCCTACAAGGCTCTCTCCTCCTCTTTCTTTCCAGGGATCCTTTCTCATCAGCTTTTCCTATCAAAAGGCAGTACTGGAGAGAATTAAACTAAGAGAGGGTCTTAGGTTGGATCTGAAAGCTTTGATTCCAACCTCCTATCTTTGCCATACGCCTATCTGGTTCTATCCTTTAGCCTGAAGCCTAAAGGGCAACAGGATGAAGTTGGTCTTATAAAATTGAATTTGAATTCAGCAAAAATGCCTAAACAAACAAAAAACCCCAATATAGACATTGAAGATTCCAGAGATGCACATAAATAGCAAGGAGAATTAAAGTCAAATAGGGAAATGTTGGGTTATGGCTCCAGAGACATCTGGAGGATCCTGAAGTTCAGTTTTGTTGCTTTATGTGTTATTCCCAAAGCTTTTTACTTGTCAAGCTATAACTGATTCTCCCAACCCTTCCCACCTCTGGCTTGTCTTTGATTCATGCTGTCTCTTCAACATTTGCAGCATAATCCATGCTTCCTCTCCACATTCTGGATATTATCATCGTACTTAGGTCTGCAGCCTCCTAAGCAGGGGTCAGGACCTGTTTCACCATCTGCTCCTTACTATGTATTTCTGGCCTCAGGAAATGTGGGCAGATGAGTCTCCTGATAGCTCTGTGAGGTCCAGGTATCTATCTCCCGGTATTAACAATTTAAAGTTTGAGGAAAGATCTGTGATTTCTTTGCCAGCTTGATTCTTGGTCCCAGGTATAGGCCTCTTCTTTTACCATCAGTCCATATTAGAGATCTTTTCTGCAACAAGACTGCCATTCTGGAATGAGAGAGCTCAGGAGAAGATTCACTCCGGCTTGGGGTTCACACTGATTTTTCAGAAGAATTTCCCTGTAGCTAGTCTTCTTCCTGAGGCATAAAATAACAACGTTAATAGAAACTAAATTTTGTATAGCTCTTTAACCCAAGAACTCACTTATATGGACAATAAACTGAAAGAAAATGTAACTCTGTATCAGGGAGCTACATAAATCAGGAGAGTAGGAGTTAAACTTTCCAAATTATTAGCCAACCCCATCCACTAGTTTTGTACTTCTAAATGTTTATGTTAATAAAGCTCGAGAGAAAGTTCTCCCCACTTCAGTGCATTTCATACAAATGGAAGGGAAAAAGAGCTTCAGAAATAACAGCTAATATTTATTAAAATGTAGTCTAAGAATGTAGTAACTAAAGTAGACATTATTTCTACTGACAGACGAATGACACAGAGGCACAAAGAGATTAAGTAATTTGTTCAAAGTCACACAACCAGTAAATGGTTTTCTTTTTCCTTGTACTCACCGTTAACCTATCTACTTTCAGGAGAGTCACAAATCACATGATTTTCCCCAACAAACTCAACTTTCCCTTTGACCAAACCAGGAACACAAGACTTTTCTCTTTTTCTCAACAGCCCCAATTATCCTGGTACCTCAAAAACTTAGAAGCCACCTTATAACTTCCCCCAGTAGCTCTCTACTAGTACGTCCAACCTCATCAGAGCCACCGTTCAGTCGAATGGGACACAGAATTTTGAACTGGGAGCCGACGGCTCTGAGACCATCATTGCAGCCATGATTGCATCACACAAAGGTGGGAAAAGCTCACAGCTCGGGTCTTGCAGTCACCCTGCCTCAGCATTCAGCTTCTCTAGGATTATGAAGGCTTTCTCCTTCAGGGGTTGCACAGTGGTACCCTGCCCTGCCTGAGCAGCGTGGGTTCGGCAGCGCAGTCAGGTAACCCCCTGGGCCCATGTTGCTCGGCCCATGCAACTTCAGAAGGGCAGCTCCCAAGACAAACATCAGAAACCGTGGGCTGCAAGTTACCTTGGACAAGCAACAAGAACAGAGATAAAACACTGAGAAGTCTTCCCTTTCCAGCTTGGGCAATGTGTGTCCCCTACTGGCCATTGTTCCCGAGACAAGAAAGTAATAGCAGACCTGGGGTGGGAGCTTTTATCCCAAGGCTGGGAAGACTGTGCAGTAGTCCAAGGAATCTTGCAGAATGAGTTAAAGGACCTCATTCTAAGGGCTAGGGTTACTTAGAGCCAAGGCATTTGAGAGTAACAATTGAAATAATAGTAAACAGTTCTAAAGCACTCAACGCCTTCCAAGCACTATTCTAAGCATTGTATGTATATAACTCAGTTGATCCATACAGTTGCCCAATTAAATTGATACTATTATCACCATTTTACATATGAGGAAACTGAATCACAGACAGGATAAATTGTTTGCCCAAAGTCCCTCAGCTAGTAAGCTGAAATTCGAACCTTGGCAATCTGTCTCTAAAAGCCATGTTCTTAAACTTTGCTTCAGGAATAAGTTTGGCTACAGGAAGCTGTAGTCTCTAAACTGCCTCATTCTTTACCAGGGATGAAAGGGAAAGAAACCTACTCCCAAATTCCTCGTTGAAGAAGGCGGGACTAAGGCATTAGATTTAAAAAGTAAGATATGTACATCATGCTTGAAGAGGAATAAGGAAGATCTAACCATAACTCAGAGGTTACAATGGCCTCCAGTTAGGAGTCTTTCTTGATGGGTTTCAGAACCTGAAATGTGATTTTTTAAATGTGTGTGAGAATAAACTACTTCCACAAAATCAAGGGAGAACTGCTGGCTCTCAATGACAGCATTGCAATAATGAGCTAAGGAGCTAATCAACTGAGAACCATAAAAGATTTTACATTAACACATAGTTATTTTTATTTTAATTCAAGAAGTGGTACTTGCTCCAAATATAAAATCACTTTCTCTCATCAAACATAGTGAGGACATCACTTTAAATCTTTATGATCTACCTTTAAGAAGATGGTTAAATATCTCTTATTCTATGAGAAAAATGCAGAGTGAATAAATTATGGTTTCAAGCTAGGAAGGTGACCCTTTCACATAAAGAATCCATTTTTAAAATGGAATGTCTTCTGTGACACCCTGACTGTGCAGGCAACAAAACTCAAGGCTATGTTTATGGTGGTCAAACCTCATCCAAGATTTAGTTTGCAGAAAGAGTGGTGATGTTATTACTTGAAGTGCCTGGACTCCAGGACTCTGAGGTTTCTAAACTATTTTCCAGAATAGTGACAGGAATTGAAAAACTTCTACAGATAATCATTCATGACACTAAATGGAGGAAGTGTATCACAGAAGTTAAAAAACATGAGCTCTGAAATTGGGCTGCTTGGGTTTAAATCTCGGCTCCATCATATCCTATATTTGGGATCTCGAGCAGCTTTAATTCATTAATTTCAGTTTCCCCAGCTGAAAATGAAACAATGTAAGTAAAGCATTTAGTAATGCCTGGCCCTTAGTCAGAAATTAATAAATGTCCAGTATTATTATTAATAAATACTTTTCTCAATTCTGAAAGATGGCCAATAATAGTAAAGTGTTTGACTCTAACAGCTTTAAAGTTAATAATCTACTTTTTGTATATTTAGTGTATTAAAAAAAAAGGCTGCTACTGTATAGCATACAGGAGTGCAGAGCTTATCTTAAGTTCTTGTATCTTAGTGCTCTCCACTGCCAAACTCATCCAGTTGAAATTTCTCAATTAAAAGCCCTCCTCAATCCCATTCTCCTTCCTCATGAGCTTTATCTCAGACCTTGAATTCCCCAATCTCTTCATACAATTTACTTTTGGGGGAAGAGATCCATCTCTCTTCCCTTTGTAGTCCCTTCCCACTGTACTCTAGAATTCATTTGTTGGGTTGCTTTTTCATCTACAGCTCACTTCACTTTTCATTGCTTTAGAAACTTGGCTATCTCCCAACCTCTGTGCTTTTTGCCTTAAACACTCAGTGTCTTGTTTACCTTGAATCAATTAGAAAAGAGAAGCCAGGCAATCTTACTCTTATCCTTAATTTGTAAGTTGCTGTTTTATGACTAATTCATTTGCGTTTATCCCAGGTACTTCTGCTTGCCTGTTGTGTTGCTACTATTAACTATCATTACTTTTACCTTGGACATGTTTCACTTTCACAATTATCCTTTCCATTTTGCCTCCTATTATTGTTGATTATTTCAAAATCCATACAGATAAGATGCTTCAAAGATTCCTGATTTCCTAGTTACACATATTTTACCGATAAACATGTGCTCTTGACCTCATCACAAAGCATTCTCTGCTCACTGCACACCTCAGTGTAGCACTCCTGTTCCACACCTAACATCTCTCATGTCCTCTATTTGCCTTCAAAGCCTCAATTTCTCTGCATTGCCAATTTGTCTCCAAGTAGTAACCTTGGTCTACTATACTTTCTCTTTATTCTAGATAACTAGTTTGATTCCCTCCGATATGTACCTGGAGATTCCATGCCACTCCACCTTTTTTCCGTATTACAACTGTATTTAAGCACAAGAAAGAAGAATAAAACACCCACATTTATTTTTAAACAAATACGAACTGTGTCCTTTTATGTACTATGCATATTCCATGGTTCTTGGTCTTTGTTCATGGTCCCTTTGTATGATTTGTTATATAAGAGAGTTAATGTGCAGAAAGGCAAAATGAGGAACATGTGCAATGAAAGAACATGTTAAGCAGAAAATAAACTAGGAAGACCCCAAGTAAAGGTATCAAGGAGTAGAAAGCAAGTTTTAAAAAACAGATTGCATTCCAGTGAGCACTAAGATTAAAGAGAGAAGCTCTGAAATTACTATGCAATTTCAGATAACAAGTCTATAAAATCAGACTAGATAAGGAATAATTGATATCACTGGTCTGGTAAGGAGGGTATTCCCATAAAGGTTCTCATTACTAAGTAAAGTCTCCTTCAACAACAAAAGTTTGCACAAGAATGAGAAATGGGAAGCAAATAAGGTTAGCTAGGTAATAGACTTCTTATAGCTGCAGAGCTCTCAGGTATAGATTTGGGATCTCTTTTGTTTCTTGGAGGTAAAAACCAGATTTCTAATCCCAGTAGCTCCAGTGCCTTATTTGTGCAACTATAATATTGGTGTTATGAAAAAGCCTAAAATAAGCAGTCCTCAATTTACAAATGCGTTTTTCAACTGTTCACTTGCTTTTCTCTGTTGTAAATTTGAAACTGTTTTTCCACATAAAAAGTCGTATAAGTTCCAATCTCAAAAGACAAGTTGACATATGCCAAATTACAGTATTTTACCATTTTCACTTCTGTGGGAAAATGTGTTCACACTTACAACTTAGAAAGCCAGAAATACATGTATTTCTATAGGACTAAGGACTCTCCCAGTTTCAACTCTGTGATAATGTTTTGTATAGAGAACAGAAGTTATGAATACAGGGGCAAGCAACAGGGACAGAAGGAAAATTAGGGGGAGAATATATTATAGCAGTGAGAAGATGGGACAAAGACACAGAGCTGGGTTATACTCCTATTTACATTTCTAAAGAAGAATGTAATTACATTTCTTTTCTTTCTCTTCCTCTTCTGTTACTGTCTCACCACTTCAAAACCCACTGATTGCTTGAAGTGAGGGAACAAGAAGGACTGGAGTTGTGCTGGGGTGGAGTGAGAAGACAGTCCCAGAAATTGTGGTGTGGAGTTTGTTGTGGCAAGGTAAAAAAGGAAAGAAATAATAGGACATCTTAATAGAGACTGATTCCTGTATAAAAAGACAAACACATCAGGAGCTATATGTACTTCCATGTGGCTTGTATACTGTCCACTAAAATAATTATCATAAGCTCTCATCCAAAGTAGAATTTTTAACTCAGCAATACAAGTCAACCAGTTGTTGGTTGATTTATTTTTTTTAGAAGCCCAAGGGATAGAATCTGTAATCTTTGGACTTTTAAAGTAGTTAAGAAGGTATATAGTACCACTCCTTAAATTAAAAACAACTATATATCTGTTCTCAAGAGTAATTATTAGAAAATTTAGAATACAATCATAATAAGAGCTGGGAGACAAAGGGAAGTTAAAACAGAGAAGAGCACTTAAATAAACAAACACACAGGGCCTTGCACTCAGAAGACACTGAGAAGCCTGACAACAGTGGTTCTCAACCTGTAGGTCATGACCCCTTTGTAACAATGAAAATACATCCTGCATATCAGATATTTATATTACGATTCATAACAGTAGCAAAATTACAGTTATAAAGTAGCAACAAAATTTAATGGTTGGGGGTCACCACAACATAAGGAACTGTATTAAAGGGTCGCGTTAGGAGGCATTAGGAAGGTTGAGAACCACTGCCTTAGAATGTCTGTCTTTTTTTTTTGAAATACTTAAATTTGAAAGGATAGAAAGGCCTCCTTAAAATTTTACATCTTAGGAATGACTGTGGTTTAATTCCTTGTTTACCCTAAAGACCTGGTACCATATGTCCCCTGTAAGGATTTCTTTGTGCTAAAAATCTGCAGTGGCCCTTTGTTTACAGGATAGTGTTCAGGCTTCTCCACTTCATAGGTAACCATGAGGTTAGCTATGATGCAACTCAGTGTTTCTCAAATACTAGAGTAAACCAGGTGACTGTGGTGCTATACTACTGAAGATTCTCACCTCCCATCCTAGGCCTAATGAAGCAGAATGTCTGTGAGTGGGACTCAGGCATGTTAAACAAGCTCCACAGGTGATTTTGATGTTCATTGAAGTTGGGGAATCACTAATATAATGGAGAGGACTAGAAACTTAGAGACCTAGCACTTAGGTTGCTGGTCTTTTCCTTTGTGTGATATTATAGATCTATCACCAACTCCACAAGCAAAGAGTATCCTCATTTTTAAAATGGAGGATAATTTTGGTTTATAGTGGTATTCTAGGAATTAAAAGAAAAAAGTGCTTGCTAAGTGTCAAAATGCTATAAATTATTAGATGAAATTATTGACATTCTAGTCCTCCCAGTCTATCCCCAAGCTGCTTCCAACTTAATGCCATCGATTACCCAATATGAATAAACTCTTTACTTTAGGTCTTGTCACTGATGCTTCCGAGCTACAGGCACTCTTACCTCTGCTTACATTTGCTTTACCTAAATGTTTTCTTCCTTTTGCCTTTCAAATCTGCTCATCAAACACTTTTCAATGAAAGTGTTTCCTGTCCACACTAGACAAAAGCAAGCTGATTTTAGAATTTATAGCCTTATTTTCTACCTAGAGCCATTTTATTTCTATATCATGTTGCTAATCAATCCTACTCTCATGTAGTGTTATTTAACTAAATATGAGGATCTTACATATCCCAAATTAGGCTGTAAACTTATTTAAGACAAAAAGCTGGTGTTATCTACTTGTTCTCTACAACACCTAGTACAATGGGCAGCATACAGTGGGTTCTTACTAAATATGTGAGGTTTCCTTACAGCAATAGTGACTGAAGTTTTGCCCAAATCACTATAAAGCTAGTATTTCTCACCAGTCTGCAGTCTGTGATATAGCTTCCCTGTAGTCATCACACAGAAACAGAATTTTCTCCTTTGTGGATAAACTGATGTTGAATAAGAGCTGAATTCTGCCTGAATGATTCCCCACATTCTTTACATATATAGGGACCACTTCTATTATGGATTCTCTGGTGTTTACTAAGATCTGACCTCTGTCTGAAGGCTTTTCCACACTCATCACATTGGTATGGTTTCTCCCCAGTGTGGATTCTCTGATGCTGAATGAGGCTGGTGATTCCTCGGAAAGCATTTCCACACTCATCACACTTGTAGGGCCTCTCTCCAGTGTGGATTCTCTGATGTTCTGTGAGAACTGATCTTTGAGTAAAAGCCTTCCCACACTTATCACATTTATAGGGCCTCTCTCCAGTGTGAATTCGCTGATGCTCTGTAAGACTTGTCCTTTGAATAAAAGCTTTTCCACACACATCACATTTGTAGGGTTTTTCTCCAGTATGAATTCTCTGATGCTGAATAAGGCCACTCTGACTGAAGGATTTCCCACATTCCTTACACTGATAGCACTTTTCTTTGTGGTGGATTTCCTGATGGGAAACAAGGGATGAGTTATAAACAAAGGCTTTTCCACACTCACTGCACTCATAGGGCTTGGCGCCAGTATGAACTCCTTGATGTTGAGTAAGTATAGAACGCCTACTAAAACTTTTATTACACTGTGTACACTGATAAGGTTTGTCTCTTGTGTGGATCTTGAGATGGTGAAACAGGCCTGCTTTCTGACTAAAGGCTTTGCCACATTCATTACAGTGGTAGTGTTTTTCTCCCGTATGAAGTCTCTGATGTTGATTAAGAGCTGACCAGCGACCAAAAGCTTTGCCACACTCATTACATTTATATGGTTTCTCCCCAGTGTGTATTATTTTGTGTCGAATAAGCACAGTTCTTCCACGGAAAGCTTTTCCACATTCTTCACATTTGTAAGGCCTGTCTCCAGTATGGATCCTCTGATGTTCTATGAGGCGTGAGTGTTGACTAAACACTTTTCCACAATCATCACATTCATAAGATTTTTCTCCTGGACAGATTCTCTGGTGTTCAGCATGGTCTGTGTTCTCAGTCAGAATAGCTCCATTTTCAACACATGTAGGTGTTTTATCTTCCCTGAAGTATCCAGAAGACTCTTCTATTCTTTCCTCAGGTTCATGAGTTTCTCTACACCTAGCAGACTTGGGTATGTCATTTTCAAATCTGTTAGATGTATTTTCAGATGGTTCCAATTCTTCAGAAACTTCCTGCTTTAGATTTAAATGTCTGTACTCATTTCCAGGCTCAACATCTGAAACTACAAAGGAATCACAAATGTTAACTAGTTTCCAATGTTTGCAAACGGTAACTTCATTAAGCAATTAAGCAATCTAAAATTACTTAAATGAAACATAGTACTTAAGAATTTCCTCATGACTGTAAGATGGCATTAGAGTATAAGATGGACCTAAGGTATAAAGTACTTAAAAAATCCTTAAGGAAAAAATCAATAACTCAACATAAAACTGGGCAAAGGAAAACTTATGGTTTTTCAGGAAAGTAAATGCTCTTAAGCATAGGAAAGAATGTTCCACCTCACAATTAGGGAAAAGCAAATTTATTTGTTTATTTATTTATTTAAAGACAGAGTCTCATTATGTCTCCCTCAGTACAGTGCTGTGCCATCACAGCTCACAGCAACCTCAAACTCTTTGGGCTTAAGCTATTCTTTTGCCTCAGCCTCCCAAGTAGCTGGAACTACAGGCGTCTGCCACAATGCCTGGCTATTTTCTTTTTTAAAAATTATTGTTATTGTTGTTTAGCAGGCCCAGGTTGGATTCGAACCCACCAGTCTCAGTGCATGTGGCTGGCGCCCTAACCACTGAGCTATGGGTGCTGAGCCAGGAAAAGCAAATTTCAACAATATTGAGATATAACTTTTTACCCATCAGATTGCTTCATCAGTTTGATATAACACTATGTTCACAAAATGAGTATCACACATTTCTGGTGGAGTGTGAATTAATCCAAGTCTGTATAGAAGGGAATTTCACAATATCTATCAAAGTCCTAGGACTTTGACCTAGTCCTTCCACATATGCTACAGACATACTCACACACACTATTTATTTATTGTCACATTATTTGTTATAGTAAAATATTGAAGACAAATTTCATCAGCAAGAAACTAAGTTAATATTAAAATGGGATATGGCACACCCATCCCATTTTAATATTAAGCAGCTGCTAAGAAATAAAAAATGCAAAATTTAGTTCAGCGCATAGTGCAGCCACAAACACTAGGGCTGGCAGGTTTAAACCCAGCCCGGGCCTGCTAATCAACAATGACAGCTACAACAGAAAAATAGCCAGGCATTGTGGTGGGCGCCTGTAGTCCCAGCTACTCGGGAGGCTGAGGCAAGAGAACTGCTTGAGCTCAAGAGTTTGAGGTTGCTGTGAGCTGAGATGCCACGGCACTCTACTGAGGGCAACATAGTGAGACTGTATCTCAAAAAAAAAAAAAAAAAAAAAAAAAGGCAGCGCCTGTAGTTCAGTGGGTAGGGTGCCTGCACATACACAGAGGCTGGCGGGTTTGAACCCAGCCTGGGCTGGCTAAAACAATGACAACTGCAACAAAAAAAATGGCCAGGCATTGTGGTGGGTGCCTGTAGTCCCAGCAACTTGGGAGGCTGAGGCAAGAGAATCACTTAAGCCCAAGACTTGGAAATTTCTGTGAGCTGTGAGGCCATGGCACTCTATCCAAGGCAACTGCTTGAGACTCTGTCTCAGAAAAAAAAAAGCAAAATTCTACCATCTTTTAGTGATGAGGGGAGAAAAATATATTTGTTTCAATTTCAGTATGAAAAACGTCTATGCATAAAAATGATTTCTGGAAGGACACACAGGAAATTAACAACAGGGACAACTTATTTCAGAGTAGAAAGAGGAGATTAGATCACTGGAGGAACTGAGTAGAATGGAAGCTTTTCATTGAATAACTTCAAAAATTTTTAGGTTTGAACCACACTAATTTTTACCTATTTTAAAAAATTAAGTGAAACCGAAAAAATATAGAGAGAAAGTAGAAATCAGAAAGTTGAGGGTCGGCTCGGCGCCTGTGGCTCTACCGGCTAAGGCGCCAGCCATGTACACCTGAGCTGGCGGGTTCGAATCCAGCCCGGGCCTGCTGAACAACAATGACGGCTGCAACTAAAAAATGGCCAGGTGTTGTGGCGGGCACCTGTAGTCCCAACTACTTGGGAGGCGGAGGCAAGAGACTCGCTTGACCCCAGGAATTGGAGGTTGCTGTAAGCTGTGATGCCGCAGCACTCTATCCAGGGTGACAGCTTGAGGCTCTGCCTCAAAAAGAAAAAAAAGAAAGTTGCGGGTCTTTCACCATTCATATTCACCAACTTTTATCATTTTGTCATATTTGCATCGTTATTCTTCTTTATGAATGTACATTTTTTTTTCCTTCTTGAACCATCTGAGAGTTAGCTGCAGATACTGTGCAGGGTAAAGGCTTATTTACTGAAGAAGAAAAGATATAGTCCAAGAAGAAGATAATGGTAGGACACTACCAGGTACTGTCTGATAGGACAAAGAAAAGAAACAACACAGAGGTCACTATAAAGGAAGACAACTGGTCAGATGCAGTGGCTCATGCCCATAATCCTACCACTCTGGGAAGCTGAGGTAGGAGGACTGCTTGAGCTTAGGAGTTGAAGATCAGCCTGAGCAAGAGCAAGATCCCATCTTTACTAAAAAGAGAAAAATTAGCTAGATGGTAGGGTGGGCGCGTGTAGCGCCAAGTACTCGGGAGGCTAAGGCAGGAGGGTCCCTTGAACCCAGGAGACTGAGGCTGTCATGTGCTATGATGACATTATTGCATTAATGCTAGCTGGGGTGACAGAGTAACACTCTATGTCTCAAAAACAAAAGGACTAAATTAAGTGATCTAAAAGAAAATACAATCAGAGTTTAGAAAAACATGACGTTAAAAAAAGGACAGCCAGGCGAAGTGGCTCACACCTGTAATCCCAGTACTCTGGGAGGCTAAGGAGGGAGGATTACTTGAGTTCAGGAGTTTGAGACCAGTCTAAGCAAGAGCAAGACTCCATCTCTACTACAAATAGAAAAATTACCCAAGAGTGATAGCAGGCACCTATAGTCCCAGATACTTGGGAGGTTAAGGCATGAGGACTGCTTTGAACCCAGGACTTTAAGGTTGGTCTGAGCTAGGCTAATACTATGGCACTCTAGCCTGGGCAACACAGTGAGATTCTGCTTCAATTATGAAATTAGATTTAAGAAAAATACATTAATAATATTAAAGAAAAAAAAAAAGAAACAATTGAAGAGTGACAAACCAGGCTGTCTGATTGTGTATGCATGAGCCATCAGATTCCCAGAGAGTCTTTTCTGCATTTATGATCAAAAATAGCACTAAGTACAAAAGAGCCCCAATGTTCTGTGTTAGTTAGCCCTATCTTCCCTTTCCTTCCAAAGTGGGACTTTCTTCTTTACCTTGTTCCAGTTGGACTGGAAGTTCCTGAGATTCACACCTTAGCTGGGCTTCTATGGACTGGAGAGACATACTGGGTTTTCGTTCTGATCCTAGAGGTACTGTTTCCTGCAAGAATACTTCTTGTTCTCCAGTGTGGACTGAGACCTGAGGAAAATGATATACTGCTGACAGACCCACTCTTTTAACAGAAAACAAGAGTATCCTGTTCATAAAAAGAGTATACAGTACCCAGCTTGTTGAAACTTGAAATAACCTTCTTCCCAGAGATTCATCTGCCATAATCCTACCCATTGGTCAAGGGCCATGTAAATGTTACCTCCTCTGGGGAATGTTCCCTTCCCCAGCTGTAAGTAATTTTCCTCTTGTTAACAGCTAAAGTATGTTGGGTGTGCCATTTTTACTACTTTTTCTTATGCTCAAAGAAGTGGAAAAGACAAAGTGAGAAAGACAAAACATAAGAGAAAAGAAAAAGAAGGTAAAAAAAGAGGCAAGGAATAAAAAAGATAGAACTTAGGGGAAAATAAAACAAGTGAGAAAGAATAGAAAGAAAGGGGATAAGTAAAGAGAAATAATGGAGAGAAATGATAGCAAAGAAAGACAGAAAGAAACAAAGGAGAAAGAGGAAGAAAAGAAAGAGGATGAGAAAAGAAAGGAGAAAGATGGGGGGGGGGGAAGGGAAAGGAAAGAAATCTCTTCCCTATTCATTCCAGAAGCTGTTTCCAATATACTTTCTGCCCTTCTGAGGTGCCCATCTTACTTGTCTCTAGGGAGATGATCTTAGTTTTTATTTATCTAAGATCACAATTATCTCAAAAATCATCTACCCTTCACTTTATCTCCAACCTCATAATCTTTCCTCTATCGTAAGAGAAAGATGTCTTCTTTTCAAGACTCACATTTCTACTTTTGCTTTGAGTCTCATCCTTTTCTGCTTCCTTCTGATTCTTGCTTCCTCAATTAACTTATTTCTTCAGCAATTTCAGCCTTTCTGTGGCTCTTATTCCTCTATAAACCCATTTCCTCTTGCATTTAAAAGCAAGGATTTAGAGTCACACCAATTATTTTGTCTCTTAGTTTAGTAGCTCTGAGAACTTGAGCTAGTAAGAGATTATACATATCACGTACATAAAGTAGCACTGGGCCTAGGCACACAACATGCCCTCATAGTACTCCTCTATTCCCTTCAAAGGTTAAATTTTGTAAATAAGTAGTCACTACACACTGCTTCTATTTCTCTGATACAGTTTTCGTTTTGTAGCCTATCTCCAGAGTAAGAGCCAAAATCCAGCAGAATATACGGAATACCAAATGTACAGTTTTAAAAAGGTATTTTGATATTTCAAATTTGAGAAATGGAAGAAAGAAAAAAACCAGCTAGTACACTGAGCTGTCCCTTCTATCCCTGGTTTTTAACTAGGTCTCAGAAATCAAGCTGTTAGCTCCATTAGCTGCTCCCAGCATGGAATGGTTGGCAATACAAACTCAACATGTTTAACACCCAGCTACTATTGCCTGAGTCTAAAAATCTCATTCTTTTTTTCTAGTTCTCTTCCTACCTCCCTCGTCACTCCTCCTGTTTCTATTTTGAGGTTACTCCCTTGATAATCTAATCTTTGATAATGGAATACCATGCATATTCTGAAAAGTACCAAGTTTATATCTCTAGCACTGATGCCCTCCACTGAATTCCAACTCTTTATATCCAGTTGCATGCTCAAGTTTTCTTCTTGGTTTCTATTCTAATAGGAATCTCAAAATTAATATGTCCAAAATTGAATTTTTGATTCCTGTCTCTCCACCCTAAGCCTACTACTTTCCTGGTCTTTACCATCTCTGAGAATGACAAATCCATTCTCCCTCATGTTTAGAATAAAAACTCTGGCACAGTCCTTAACTTACTTTCTCTCACATCTCACATTCCCACATACATTAAAAACACATCTGTCAAGCTCTACTTTCAAAATATATCCTGAATCCAATAACATTTTACTATTTCCACTGCTACTATCCTAGTCCAGGCCACCAATATCTCTTGCTCAGATCACTGCTTACATTTATGTCCTTCTAAAATGGTTTCCTTGCTTCTACCTTTGACCCTTATACCTCCCCAACCTTTATACCAGACCCACTGAAAAATTTTCTCAACCCAGTAGTCACAGTGATTATTTTAAAATTTAAGTCAGATTACACCTCTCTTCTGTTCAAAGGGTTAGGGTTAGGGTTAGGATTAGGTTTGAACCTGCCACCCTCAGTATATGGGGCCGGTGCCCTACTCCCTATTCAAATCAGAAGCTGTTTCCAATGTACTCTTGCCCATAACTTTTATTTCCTCTTTGACAAACACATCTCTACCATGATAAGCACATTCTTCCTTTAAGACCTATCCATTTACTACTAATCTCTCTGCCAGAATGCTCTTATCCTTGATAGCTGTATGGCCTTCTCTTTTAATTCAGATTTCTGTTCTAAATAGCATCTGCTTGAAAAGACTTCTCTGACAAGTCTACTGAAAATAGCATAATCCCCATTTCCTTTACTATATTCCTTTTCTCTGCTTTTACTGTTGTTACTATTGTTTTAACAGGATTTATCATTACCTGACATCTCCAATGTTTCCTGATTTTTAAAAATTATTGTCTGTCTCTCCTCAGTAGACTAGGGTCTACTTGAGAGCAGCAAACTTCTATGGTTTGTTCATTGTTGCATTCACACTGCCTAAAACAGTACTTAACGTGTATCTGTTTACTGATATCCTACAGTCTTTAACTGTTAAGAGTTTCCATTACACTAGTCTTTCAAGCTCCAATGTCTAGGGCTTAGCCTAGAGCAGACTGCTCTGTAGAGTTCTCCTCCATGAATTCTTCCTTCTTTGTAGGTATAATCTGTCATCATTTACAATTAAATCTTACCTAAGACATGAGCAATCCTTTGAGATTACACTTTTATGACACTATTTCAAACTCAGATCTTTTTGCCACATGTTCCTTCCCTCTTCACTCAATTTTGTATCCCCATGTTAGATAACACTTCTTGTTTTATTATTTCACTAAATTTCATACTTTTTTTTCCTTCATTTTGGAGACAGAGACTCACTCTGTTGGCCAGGGTAGAGTGCTCTGACATCAGCCTAACTCACTACTGCCTCAAACTCCTGAGTTTGAATGATCCTCTTGCCTCAGCCTCCCTAGGAGCTGGGACTACAGGTGCCAGACAGCACACAGGCTAATTTTACTGTTTTTAGTAGAGACAGGTTCTCATTTTGTTCAGGCTGGTTTTGAACCCCTGAGCTCAAGGGATCCTCTCACCTTGGAGTCCCAGAGTGCTAGGATTATAGGGTTTCATACTCTTTATACCAACGTTTCCTAGACATGGAACTATTGACATGTTAGGTCAGATAATTCTTTTGTCATTTGAGGCATCATCCTTGCCCTTTTTATACACTAGAGCAGTGATTCTCAACTGTGCACACTCGTGGTGCTGTAAGAGGATCTTAGGTGTGCCACAAAAATTTTTAAAGATCCACTGAAGTTTAACTAGGTTCGAGTCTGCCATGAGATTAAAAAAGGGTAAAAAACACTTCACTGGAGGCTAATAACACCTATTTCACTATGACAAACAAAAATGTTTCAACACATTGCCAAATGCCCTCTGGGCACAAGACTGCCACTGGTTGAGAACCACTATCTTATACACAATTAAAACAGAACAAAACAGTTTTGCATTATTTGGTTCTCTTTTACATTTTAGGATTAGTAAAGCTCATTTAGATTCAAGAACAGGTTAGACGCCTTTGTCTTACAGAATAAAATCTAAACTTGGAGGTTGTCAAGATCCTTGATTCTCTAGCACAACTGTTCTCAAAACAGTTCTTTCTAACCTAAGTAGGCTTTCTACTTCTCAAAGAAATATGGAATCCTCCTCTGTCTCTCCCCCATCTTTCCATACTACTTCTACCTCTCATTCCCCTGAGGTGACTTTCATTTTCCCATCTTTGAATATTTTAATGGAGAGCCAGGGAAGTAGATGTATCTGTAAAACCTTATTTCTTATTTGTATTGTGCAAAAGAAAGTGATGCCCTTGGGAGGGCCGCTTCCCTCTCTGTTACCTTTATCTCTAACATCTTTTCGTTGGCCTAAAAGTCTTCTGTTTCTATAAACCTAAGCAACATGTTCATCAAACAGAATTTCGTAGCTTAGTACAGAAAAACACAATCCCCGGGCAGCGCCTGTGGCTCAGTGGGTAGGGCGCTGGCCCCATATACAGAGGGTGGCAGGTTCAAACTCAGCGCCGGACAAAATCAATAAAAAATAGCTGGGTGTTGTGGCAGGCACTTGTAGTCCCAGCTACTCCGGAGGCTGAGGCAAGAGAATCGCCTGAGCCCAAGAGTTGAAGGTTGCTGTGAGCTATGTGATGCCACGGCACTCTACCGAGGGCAATAAAATGAGACTCTGTCTCTACAAAAAAAAAAAAAAACCCACAATCCCACTGCAGAGGAGTTAGGACCATATTAATCAATTTTTCATAAAACCAGACCCCTTTCTGACACACCAAAGTATCAAGAACATGCTTAATGAAATAATGCTGTATTTCACTCTGGCTTCCTAGAAATCCATAATTTATCTTTTCTCAAACAGAAATCACATTTTCTTTCTCACCTGATCTCCTGTCTCATCCAGCTCTCTCTCTAAATCTTCCAGCACAGTCACCACTTCTTCCCCACTCTCTGGATGCTGCTCCTGCACCCAGGCCTGGAGCTCCTCCGGCAGGATAGTCAGAAACTGCTCCAGCACCAGTAGCTCCAGAATTTGTTCTTTGGTGTGAGTCTCTGGCCTCAGCCACTGATGGCAAAGTTCCCTAAGTCGGCTTAAAGCCTCACGGGGTCCAGATGTCTCCTGGTAGCAGAACTGCCTGAAGTACTGTCGGAAGACCTCTCTGCTATGGGTGTTGTTTTTTTGCAGGTTCTGATCCTGTCTGGCAGTAAACTGCTTCTCCTCGTCCTCCTCTATTTTTACTTCCAAAAGTTCATCCTGGTCTTTGTAGGCTTGTATATCCCGAGCAGATGCCATCATAGCTGTGCACAATTTTTAGCAGTGCTTCAAATACGATCTCCCCTGGTAAGTTTCTTCCTGAGTGTACCTGATGAATAAGCCATCATTATCAAGACAAATTACACCATTAATAAAAATCACAAATTCTAGGTACTTAAGTACGATCTTTGAAAGTCTGCCTCCAGGTTAACATACTATACTAACAGAAATGCTTTAACAGAGAAGACTTAAGAATAAACTAATTTAAAGAGAAAGACTAAAAAAGGATACCTAGTTGCTTCAAGACTTTAAGAAGGAAGAGCAAGTGCCGTGAACGCTATGTTAACCAGTTTGATGAAAACAGTTCAAATTGTATATAAAACCAGCGCATTGTACCCCATGATTGCATTAATGTACACAGCCATGATTTAATATACAAAAAAGAAGGAAGAGTAAGATGGCACAGGAAATATTTCTAATTAGTCCTAAAATAAAGAACAAGTAAATGGAATAAAACTAACATGAAGAACAAGGGAATAATAATAAAAGGCTGAGATATCCTGAGTAGTTGCCTTCTTTATTTTTTAAATGCCCGGATGTCTGGTGGAACCGGTGAAACCATAAAAGCAGCCAAGTCACATTATTTCTTCGGGACTTAATCTCTCTGCTACGCACTCTTCATTTATAAGGTGAAAAGTCTTAAGAGGTTACTTTTTAAGGCTTTCTTTTATCTTCGAGTTCTGTGATTATAAATCTAAAGCGAGGTAGGCCCAGGAAAGGGTGCCTAGGAGGCAGGTCAGCGTCTGTGACCCACAAATGTCTGGAGGCGCCGAACCAGAGAAACACGCACGGCCCGAGGCCCAAGACAAAGCCAAGAGCAAGAACCCTCCCGCAGAAACCAGGAGCTGGTCCCTCACCCCACGGCTCCAACTCTGCGAGGGGGGCAGTGAACGGACCGAGGGGCGGGGAAGCTGTCTGCGGACACGCCCGGGCAGAAAAGGACCTGCAGGGCCCAGGCCGCGGGACACAGAAATCCCCCGCCCGCCCGCCGCGTCCGGAGCTCCGAACCGCAGCAGAAGACCCCACCTCGGGGGGGAAAGGTGGAGGGCTCCAAACCTTCCAGGACCCGAAACTCACCGAGGGCGACCCACAAAGGCCGGAAGCGGCCGCGAGGGGCGGAGGGCCCGCAATCCCGGCCGGCGCGGGGCGCACTTCCGGGGCTGCTCTAGGAAGGGGACGGAAGGGGCTGTCAACTCGGTAGTTTTTCCGCGCGCCCGAGAGAGACGAGGCTTAGGATTCGCAGCCCACAGGTGCACCGATTTCGTCTTTCTCCTTCTCCTTACCTGGCCCTCGTCCCCACTTCCCCGACCCACGGGGTGGTCAGGCTTGTAGAGCTGATCTGAAGATTGGGAAATCTCATGCTTCTCCACTCTCACTTGGGGCTTCTGTAGCTCTGAGGTTCGCGGTTCCTCAAAGGGATGTCTTTCCCGACTCAGCAAGGCTTCACGACGGTGTGAAGGGAGGTTTGCTACACCGGCTTCTCAAGGGCCGCTTTCTCACTGTCAACGATTCTTTTGATGTTCTCTTTTATGCGCTGATGATATGAAAACCCCTGGAGTTCGATGGAAAAACTATATAAAAAAGACAATTTAGGAAATAAGCAGAATATAAAATTAACACACTAAATTCAATAGCCTTCATATATACTATAACTAGGGACAACCACTTACAAGATATAATGGAAGAGAAAACCATATTCTTAACAACGAAAAAGAGAAACTACTTAGTAATAAACAAGAAATGAGCAAAGTGTGTATGGGGAAAACTAAAACACTCCTGAAAGTCCAAGTGTGAACTTAAACAAATAGAAAGCAATATCCTTTTCTTGTATAAAAAGACTCAAAGAGGTCAATGTTCCCTAAATACCAACAAATACTTTTTAGGTAGACAAACTAATTATAATGTTCAAAACGAGAAATAGGAATAGCCAGGAAATCTCTGAAAAAAGAACAGTCGTGAGGGACAGCCTTATCAGATACTAAAACACATTATGATAATGTTGTGTGAACATACAGAATAGACTAGAAATAGACCCAGGTATGTATGGATATTTAATAAACGATGAAGGTGGCATCACATATTAGTGAGGAAATGAAAGTCTTAACAAAGAAGTTGTACTGGAATGACTGACAGCCATGTGATCAAAGGTAAAATTGAATTTGTATTCCCATCACACATCACAAAGGAGATAAATTCCAAAGGAACCTGAGATTTAAATGTAAAAAGTGCATCTATACGTGTAGTAGGAGGATATATGAGTAATAACACCTGGGACTGGGCAAACATTAACCACATGACTCAAAATCCAAAAGCAATAAAAATGGTAAACCTGACTACATAAAGTGTCTTACTTTTCAAAAATACCAAAGGAAAGTCAAAAGACAAATTATACTAGAAAAGGGCTACTATTCCAAATAAACTGCTTCTAAAAGTTGGGAAGAAAATAATAATGCAATGGAGAAATAATGGGCAAAATAAATGAACAGTTGACAGAATAAGAAGTTATAGCAGCCTTCAAACATCTGTGAAGATGTCAACTTCACTCAAAAGTTAAACTTACTAACTAAAAAACTCTTAAGTTACCGTTAGTCATCAGATTGGCAGCATACTGCATTCATGAGGAAATTGATGAGAATGCAAAATGTCAACTCATATAGGGAAAAAATATGTATCTATATATCAAGACAACATATATAAGTTTATCTTTTGTTCCTGCAATGCCACTTCTAAAAACCCATCTCAAAGATACATTGACACTATGAAATGACATACAGACAAGATTATTCATTTAGGCATTCAAGCTAAGGATTGGAAACAAACCTATGTCCGTAACTGGGAGACTGATTGAATGAACTGTGGTATATTTAACCAGTAGAGTATTAGGCAGCTAGAAAGATAAATGAGAAATACTCTTGGGGCTGTGGAGGGTCCAGTTTCTGAGCCAAGGATGGAAGCCAACATCAGCCCCTGAGTACCATTGTTAGGACTGCCATGAGTGGGCAGCCTTATTTTCCTGCCTCAGACATTTGGAGGAAAAAAATAAAAAAATAAGAAATATTTCAATGCACTGCAATGGAGTAATTGACATGTACTTATAGCATACCACCTGTGCTAGAATAATTACGTCCCAAAGATGTCCACATCCTTATCCCCTGACCTTGTGAATGGCAAGGGAAAATTAAGGTTGCTCATCAAATGACCTTAAGATATGTTTCTTTAGTTCAGAACCAACATTTTTTGTTAATAAAATTTGAGTTTTGAACACTGAAATTGGAATTGAGTATAATTTCTCATATCACAAAATATTATGCTTCTTTTGATCTTTTAAATTAAATTATATTTTGAGATAATTATAGGTTCACAGTGAAGGGGTTTGGGGTTACGAGATGAAAGAGGTTTGACTCAAATGAAGAAGCTTAACACAAAGTCCGTGTGGGGGGTGGATCTGATGAACTCTGGGAGGAGTCCTCCTGAGCAAACCTCGGGTCCATATTTTTTATCACAAAGCAGGAAAAAGTAGTTAAAAGTTATCAGACATCAGCACTAAAAAGGGGGAACATAGAAAGTGTCAGACAGAATGTTCCAAAACCTCTGACCTTAAGCAAGACCTCTGCTTCAGCATCAAGAGACCTTTGGAATCTAGAAAATTTTTACCATAACCATTAGGCCTGGTATTGCCACTCCTCACATATACATTCTCTCTTGGAGGCCAGTTTTCTGATCTTCTGCACGTACACAACTCACATGCCATTTTTATGATTCTCCAAGTCTCTCAAGCAGGAAGCGAGTCTTATGCTAAAGTTCAAGAAACATTTTTTCTTACAACAAGTGGTTGTAGACAATAATGCAGAAGTCACATTTACTCTTTACCAAGTTACCACAATTACTAACATCTTGCAGAACTATGATACAATATCACAACCAGAATATTTACATTGATACAATCAAGATACAAAACATTTCCATCACTACAAGAATCCTTCTGATACACACACATATTTCTTTTACCCTCATCTTCTCATTTATCCATGGCAACTACGATTCTGTTGTCTACTTCTATAATTTTGTTATTTCAAGAATGATACATAAATGAACAAAGGATACATACATATACATACAGTGTGTAACCTTCTGGATTGGCTTTTTCACTCAGCATAATTCTCTGAAGAACCCTTCAGATTGTTTCCTGTATCAGTGGTTCATTTCTTTTTTTGGTGCATTGTGCTCTACTGTACTGTTTATTTAACCATTTACCCATTGAAGTGTCGTTTTCTGTTTGGGGCTATTATAAATGAAGCTGCTATAAACATTAGCATACAGGTCTTTATGTGAATACAATTCTTCATTTCTCTTGAATAAATATCTCAGTACAATTGTTTGGTTATATGATAGTTGCATGCTTTTTTTTTCCTAATAAACTACAAAATTATTTTTTGTAATAGCTGTATCAGTCTACATTCCCACCAGCAATGTTTGAGTGATCTAATTTCCTTGTATCTTCACCAGCATTTTGTGTTATCACTGTCTTTTTAAATGAATTATTTATTTTTGAGACAGAGTCTCATTTTGTTGCCTCACGCTAGAATGCCAAGATGTCAGCCTAACTCACAGCAAGCTCAGACTCATGGGCTCAGGCAATCCTCCTGCTTCAGGCTCCAGAGTAACTGGGACTACAGATGCCTGCCACAATGCCCAGCTAATTTTTCTATTTTTAGTAGAGATGAGATCTCTCTCTTGCTCAGGCTGGTCTCAAACTCTTGAACTCAAGCAATCTGCCTGCCTTGGCCTCCCAGAGTGCTTGGATTACAAGTGTGAGCCATCACGCCTGGCTAGAAATTCACTCTTCAAAAGAGGCTCCATGCTCAGGCTGTAAGAATGTCCACCAGCAACGTACAAGGCACTCACTCCTGAATATGCTCCTTCTTGGTAACCGTGTCTGTAGCTGCCAACAGCAGAGCTCCAAGACTGCAGTATAAAAAAATCTCAGGCTGGTTCTTCAGGCAGGTCAGTTACCAGGAAATACCAGGTGCTTCTCTTGTAACTATTGCAAATCTAAAGAATAAAGAAAGTAAATGGAAACTGCTGTTATTATAATTTAGAATGACACACTAATACTGTAGGGTTTGTTTTCTCTGTTTAATATATACTTTAATGCAAATTAAAATTATAAAACATTGCCTTTCCCCCTTTTTTGTACTGTAACTTTTTTAAAATTGCATTTCTCTTTTGTTTTATTATCTCATTTTATGTCTTTTATTACTGAAAATTGTTTTATTTGATAGAGGTAGATTGTTAGCCACCATATGAGCTTTTGCAGATTGCTTTGATGAACCATGTGTTATAGGGTTTAATCACTCATTAATTCCACCAAACTTTTTTTTTGGGGGGGGGGGGACAGAGCCTCAAGCTGTCACCCTGGATAGAGTGCCGTGGCATCACAGCTCACAGCAACCTCCAATTCCTGGGCTCAAGCGAGTCTCCTGCCTCCATCTCCCAAGTAGCTGAGACTATAGGCGCCCGCCACAACGCCCGGCCATTTTTTGGTTGCAGCCGTCATTGTTGATTGGCAGGCCCCGGCTGGATTCGAACCCCCCAGCTCAGGTGTAGGTGGCTGGCGCCTTAGCCCACTGAGCCACCAGCACCGAGCCCCTGTTGGCACCGAGCAACAAACTGTTTGAACTGAGCATTTGCTATGTGTTAGGCAAGGTGTCGGGAATAGGGATAAATGCTGGTACTAAACTAAATAAATAAATGCTAAATAAATGCTAAACTAAATTTCGAAAGACAAATGTGATAAGTGTTAAGATGAAAGATGCACTGGTAAAGCTTTGACTTCTCAGAGACGGGTGGGCAAGAGGGACTAGGCATCCCAGCAACTTCCTGGGATTGCTGACACTTGAATTAAGCTGTAAGAAAGTATGGAAATAATCTAAATGGAGAAACAGGAAGAAGCCTTCCAGAATGATAATCAAGATCTTGAAAGGACATATTGGAGGTATGTATATAGATTTATGGGGAATGCTGAGATAGAGGGGCAGGAGGACCAGAACAGGAGACCTTTCGAAGTCATGCCAGGGAGCTGAACATTAACCTGAGTCCAGTAAAATGCCTGGAAGAAGTTTAAACCTAGAGATAATTGGATGCAGGGAGATGTAGGGTTAGTATTGCAATAAGTGAAGGGAGCAAAAAGGAGACCTGATTGATTTAAAAATTGCTTAAATATGAGGGGATGGCATTAAGAAATACTCAGAAGGAAAAATAGATCAAGTCTTGGTCATTGATTATGTGGAGGTTAAGAGGACAAGACGGCTGGACATGGTTGCTCATGTCTATAATCCTGGCACCTGGGGAGGCTGAGGTGGAAAGTTTCCTTGAGGCCAGGATTCAAGATCAGTCTGAGCAAGAGCGAGACCCATCTCTACAAAGTAATGATAATAATCATAATAATAATACATTATCTGGGCATGGTGGTACATGCCTATAGTTCCAGCTACTCAGGAGGCTGAGGCAAAAGGATCACTTTAGCCCAGGAGTGAGCTATGGTGATGCCACTGCACTCTATCCTGGATGACAGAGTGAGACCCTGTCTCAAAAACAAACAAAAAACAAAGCCTGTTATAATCAGAGGATGATGGCCCCACCCCCCACCCTGCACTAAGAGAGGGGCCACTAAATGAGAGGTAGCATTTTGAGATTGATAAGACTGGTCGGTTATGTTAAGTTTGAGATCCTGGGAGACACTACCCTGTAGATACTGCTATTTGTTAATGGATTGGTTTAGGGATTTATGTGTCTAGTGTCACTGGCATAAAGGTTCTCACTAAAGTTGCAGAAAGGAATTTCAGGATGGGCACACAACCAAGCAATGATGGCAAATTTATTGAATGAAAGCAGACAGACTTAGGAAAGGCTTGTGTAGAAGCAGAAGTCTGTTCTCAGAAAAGGGAATAGGCAGGCTTGAAAGGGGCAACTGCCTTGAACCAGATGTTTTTATTTGTTGAAAAAAAAAAAAAAACTGGGCAGTCAGTGTTAACTCTGTTCTTATTCTTATACAGGTGGGAGAAAGAGTCACTCTGTATCTGCGCGATGCTGGGGAATTAATTTTTTTCTTCTTCTCCTCAGGTTTGTTTGTTCAAGGCAGTTGACTAACTTTTCTGGTTCCTCCTCCCTTGCTCACACTTAACTTGCTACCTCCTACAACACTGAGAGTCATGAGAAGAGATTTAGGCTTGAGGTCCATATTCTGGAGCCATCTACCTTTCAGGGGTGGTTAAAATGATTAAGATAGTGTGTAGTGCTAAAAGATAGCCTGGGACAGATTTGTGGTGATCCCTTTACCTTCGCCCTCCCCCCAGCAGTCCTGTAGAGCCTTATTCCAGGGCACCTGGAAAGAAGACATCTCTCCCTACATCTTTCCAGGGCTCAAATCTTACCATAGAACATCTCACAAAGTGACAGAAACACAGCAAGTCCTGCACAACAACTGGAATTCAACATGGATGTGACCCTCAACCTTACTTTTGAGTTATTTTCTAGGCATCTTCAAGAATTTTGCAGCTTTATATTCTCTCAAGTCCTACTGGCCATGACTTACTGTAGGAGGCTGACTTGGAAGTCTTAACTCAAAAAGTCAGTTTGCACCAAGGATGATTAACTTGGTACAGGTCCCAGGGGCCTAGGTGAAATAGTCAGCTTTCTGTCACATATACAACATAACCTGTCTGCCTATCCCTACATCTCAGCATTCCACATAAATCTAGAAAAGAGCATATCTGAACACAAGGAGAGCTTAAGGCAGACAGAAGTCAGCTTTCAGAGTAACAGAATAACAACACTCTTCATTTTTTGACACTAGAGAAACACAGGGATATAGAAAACAAACAAAAGGTGAAACGAATTTCCAGAAAAACTTCATTTCTAATACTTTTTGTCCAAGGTTACTACTGACACTTTTGGGACATTTTATTAATACTAACCAAATAACTTCATTTAAAAAGGACAAATTTTCTTGTGATATATTGACAAACCTTCTAACTACACTGAAAAATCAAATGAGAAAAAAGTCAGATGTCGAGATCTAGGACTCAAGAAATAAGAGAAAAGGTGAAACTGTAATATCAGAAGCTCATTTTGTTACTTTGCGAAAATAAAAGCATTTATAAACTTGATTAGCTCATAATCATGTTCAGTTTATCTAGGAAGGTTGAAAAGCGGGTGAGAGACAATCAAGAAATAAGTTATTTAGGAAAAGAGATTCCTAAAGGAGTTCCTTTATTTTTTTTCTCCAAACTTTAAATTTGGGGTAGATAAGGTTATTGTGGAAAATTAAAGGTGGTTACAATTTTTTTTTGACACTTACCAACTTTCCATCAAGAGGTGTGATCTGTGTCACCGTCCCTTAAATCTGAGTGGGCTTCATGATTGGTTTGGCCAGTGAAATACAGCAAAAGTGATGCTGTGTTTTCTGGCCTGAGCCTTTAGAGAACAGCAAATTTTAATTTTTATCTTTTGGAACAACTACTCTTAGAGCCCTGAGCCACCATGGAAGTCTGACTACCATGCTTGAAAGACTATATAACAAAACCCCAAGACTACATGGGGGGAGGGGCAAAGTGACCCAGCTGAACCCAGCCTTTTAGCTGTCCTTGCCAAAGCATTAGGCATGGTAGTGAAGCTCTCCTGGATTTTTCAGACAAAATCCCACTACCAAATGAATACCACCAAGTGACCCTATTTGACACCACGTAAAGTAGAAGAATACCCTAGCTTAGTCCTTCGCAAATTCCTGATCCAAAGCATGATGGTATGTTTGTCTAAGTCACTGTTTTAGAGTAAATTTTTATTTTACTGGATTAGGTATTTACTAGACTAAGACAGCTTGATGAAACTCTTCCCTGAGAATATTAAATTTCCTTACTTTAGATGCCAGAGCATGCATGCAATTTTTAATTGGTAGTTGATTTTTAAAATTTCCAACCAGGAAAAGGCTTGATATTGATAAGTTGTGCAAAATTTTAGGCCATTTATAGCTACAAATGTTAATGGGAATTGTTATGTACAGTATAAGGTAATCTTTTATAAGTTACTGTCCAATTTCTTAATTACTTTAGACATGAAAATAAATCAAGGGAAGGCTTGAAATCTTTAAAAATACAATTAGTTTTTGGGATCCTGAGGTAACTATACTGAAAGTTATTGTCAAATCGCATTTTTGTATTTTTAAATTCATATTTCTCATCTGAAAAAATGTTAGTACTTAAATTCAATATAAAAACATTTAACATATAATCAACTTTTAAATTCTTATGTTTAGAATGAAAATAAATACTAATTCCTTAATTCTAAATCATCATTACTGATACCAAAAGAAGTATTTCATTTACGGATTTGAAATCAGAAGCCAAAAGCATAACAAGGTTTTATGATGTGAATTCTGTGAACTTTTAGAAAGTACATGGTTGAGAACATAGGTAAACATGTCAATAAAAGAAGAACATTCAGGGTTCCCATGGAGACAGTGGAATGATTTGCCTTCTATCCATAGGTCTAATGGAAGAGTCCACAACTAGCTGTTTAAAACAATCAATTTGTATCTAATTGATGAACCATTCATATCATTTGTTTTTTGCAGGCTAGGGAACTCATCTATCTTTAAGAAATGTGCAACAGACTAAGAAAAAGTTTTTAAAATATTTCAATCAGTCCATCTTGCTAAGCAGAAACTGAGCCATGTCAGTAGGCATATACTCTGAACCAGAGGACACACTGAGTGAACCTTTGTTTAAAAAAAAAAAAAGAGTAAAAATTTAAGCTCCTCCCCACCCAAGGTGACAAAACTAGGAACTAAGAGTAGTAATATAATAATATTTGAGGGATTGTGACTTAAATTCCAATTGGGTATAGCAAGTATTCAATAGGCAATGTTTAGAGAAAGTAAACAAAAAATAGTAATAGAAGCAAATCGCTTGGTGATAAGCAGAAGACTACTAGGAGAACCAGAGATAGAAAAGATGATCTCTCATACCTAAGGGGTATCAGTGAGTGTGTCAAAAAGCAGATATTTTGCTTTTCATCATAAGACCTGCTGTGCTATTTAACTTTTTAAAAATTATAAGCCTGTATTACTTTGATTAAAGAATAAAGACAGGGCGGCGCCTGTGGTTCAGTGGGCGGGGCGTCGGCCCCCTGTACCGAGGGTAGCGGGGCGTTGTGGCGGGCCCCTGTAGTCACAGCTGGTTGGGAGGCTGAGGCAGGGGAATCGCCTACGCCCAGGAGTTGGAGGTTGCTGTGAGCTGTGTGACGCCACGGCACTCTACCGAGGGCGATAAAGTGAAACTCTGTCTTTACAAAAAAAAAAAAATTAATTAAAAAAAAAAAAGAAAGAATAAAGACAACAGCAAAAGAAAAATTAACATTTTGAATACTTGGCAAAATGTGGTTGTTACTCTGATTTGCAGGTTCTCAGGTCTTGAATTCACAGATCACTAAGATCTCATGGCCCATTTATAACATCTGTGATATATTATGTGTGTATGTGTGTGTGTGTATCTGTGTATAGACATGTATATACATACATATACATATATAGCATATTCATTTCTTTTTGAACACAGATCCTGATCGTTCAATAAAATTGACATTTTTATGTGACCCCTAGACGCCCTGTAGGAAGTGATTGGATTATTGAGTTCCATCTAGGATTGTATCAAGGCATTCAGAGTATGAAGATGAATGAAGGAAAGAGAAAGGGAGAAAAATAGGGGAGAGAGATAACCTATATCTTTTATGATCATGAAAAGAAACACTGTTGGGTTTCAACCATTGCTAATTTTGACAGTATGAATAGACAGAGCTAGAGCACCAATTTAAGAGAAAGGGTCTGAATTAAGATATTGTGGTCTGTGTCTGAATCTTGATTCTGGCACTTAATAACTAGGTAACTGTTTTACAAGACTTAAAGATTCTTTGATGGAGGGACACAACATACTGGCACTTGAAAGGATGAAAAGCAGAACTTTATGTTACCTACAGCTTTATAGGACAGAAGGCTTCCATGTTAGGCTACATAGAGCGTTTAACCTAAGGACAGAGAAAGAGCAAGTTGGAGCTGCAAAAGGCAGCTTATATATGGAAAGCACTTTATGTATGCTAAGCTGGGTTTCAGGGGCTTTTTGGATTGGTTAATTTCATAGGCCTCTCTTCAGCATTGATTTTGTGATGTTTAACAAATGATTAGCTTTTGCACTTTTAAGTCTTAAATTTTCTTTGTAAGTGTAGGATTTGTCTCCTGTGTAAGTTTCCTAATGTTCAGTCATCCCTGGGCTGAAGTGCTTCCCACCTGAGGAGTGTGTGTTCTGATATTTTTCAAGAATTTTACTGGGTCTTTGATCTCAACCTCATTCTGCTCAGAGATTCTCCTTCAGAAACCCATTCCCAACAAGGCCCACCCTGTGACTCTTACTTCCCTACCGGTCGTCTTGTCTCTCCTCTGAGTGAGCATTGCAATTCCCAGTGTAGAATGCCCTCTGTTTGCTGGGTTGCCCGTGCCCCTCCTGTTTGCAAGGTTTCTCCTCATAGTGGATTCTCTGATGCTCAGCTTACTGAGCATCAGTAGAGTAGAGCTCAGTATGTTGAAATCATTTTTCCCTTTAGTGATCTCCTGAAATCAAATTAGGGATGAGTAGTACACAGACACTTCTCTATACTTTTCTTGTAGAGAAATCTACAAGGTTTCTCTACTGTGTGAATTACCTTCTGCTGAATCAAGGCATACTGGTAAGTAAAGTTTTAACTGCATTGATTCCTACCAAAGCTTTTCTTTCCAGTTTGTTTCTCAAAATCATCAGAAAGCCTTGCATTTTGACTAAAGGCTTTTCAACAAGTGTTTCTTGCCTGTGGGAAGTCTCCAATGTTGACTAGAGGCTGATCTTTTGACAGATTTTTTACGCTCATCACATTTATAGGGTTTTACTTCAGTATGAACTCTCATTGGTTAATAAGACCATTCTTTGAATTAAATATTTTCCCACACTCTTCAGATACATTGGGTGCGATGCTCAGGGAGGTCTACAATTGGAGGGCTCTCCCATGCACACCAGGCCTCCAAGGCTTTGTCTGCTTCTGCTGCTGATTATGAACTTAATTCTGCATGAAGTTCATTTTGAAATTAATGAGTTTGACTGATTTCTTAATCGTGGAATGCACCCACTGCTTTCTTGATCTCTCCTTCAGTTCTTGGGAAATTTTCCTGTTGGGTCCCTGTGTGGCTCCCTTTCTTCATAAGTTTCTTGCTGTGAACACATTTCTGTATTTGCTTCTAGAGTCACTATGTGAAGCTATAAATAGACTATCCAAGAAGGAACATACATTTAATGAAATGAGTATGATTCAAATTTATGAGGCAATCTTTTAGTAAGTGGGTAACATAGCTTTCCCCTAGCACGAGCCAGCAGGAAGGTAGAAAGACTGGTGAATGTCACAGAAAAAAAAAAGCAAAGCACAATAGGAAGCCAATCAAGATGAGTAGAAGGGACAATATCTGAGAGCAAAAAGAAACTGTATTAAGCTTTTATAAAGGCAAAGTGATGTGAATGGGTAAGTGTAGAAATGTGGAATAAGTATAAAATTTTAGAAAAGTAACCAGTAGTAAGAAGATAGGAAAGGGAAGTTGATGTGTTTAAGATTGATCTATAATTACCAATAATGGACAATCATAAAAAGATCACAGAAAAGATGAGAGGGTACATGACAGAGACACTTGAAAAATAAGCAATTCAAGTGACAAGTCAAGGTTAGTAGGTTTCCTCCATTTGGGACACTTATTACCCTAAATCAAAAAACTATGTGGGCTCAGCGCCTGTGGCTCAACGGGCTAAAGCACCAGTCGGGTACACCTGAGCTGGCGGGTTCGAATCCAGCATGGGCCTGCCAAACAACGACGGCTGCAACCAAGAAATGGCCAGGCGTTGTGGCGGGGCCTGTGGTCCCAGCTGCTTGGGAGGAGGAGGCAGGAGACTCGCTTGAGCCCAGGAATTGGAGGTTGCTGTGAGCTGTAATGCCACGGCACTCTATCCAGGGTGACAGCTTGAGGCTCCGTCTCAAAAAAAAAAAAAAAAAAAACAACAAAAAACTATGTGCCCTGAAATCTCTTTTCATTTGAGATTTCTTAAATAGATCCTTACCATAAGCTTTGCTGGTTGGTATAAAAAAGAAAATTATGTGGAATAAAAATGTTGCATGGTTATGGTGTTTAAAATAAAATGTCTAAAAACCATGAAGACTAATTCTCCAAAGATAGTCAGGAAAGACTGAGTGCTGTTCTATTGATTTTGCTTGGGGTTGATTTTCTGGAAGAGGCAGGGAAAGGGGTGCCAAAAACATGTTAAGGAAAGAACAATCCAATATCAAAGATTTGCGGAATTTATGACTAATTGGAAATAAGGGAAGCAAGAGAAGGAAGAAAAATGGTATATATGAGGTGGGAATGCTGAAAAAATTAATTTATGTTGGAATTATTTTTTACTAAGTATGACAATGGTGGGGTAGAAGAATATCATCTTGGAGAAGTATACTGAAGGGCTTATGGGTAAAGCATCATGATGTTTACAACTTACTTTTAGATGGTTCAGCTGAAAAAGAAAAAGGAATAAAGAAAGGAGGAAATAAAGAATAGTGTACATGTTGTCTTAATCTGTTTGGGCTGCTATAACAAAAATACCATAAATCAGGTTACCTACAAGCAACAAACAGTTATTTCAAACAGTTCTAAAGGCCAAGAAGTTCAAGATCCAGGTTCTGGCAGATTTGACTTCTGGTGGCCCATTCCTCATAATGACTTCTTGCTCTGTTGTGTTCCACAGTGAAAGGACAGGCAACTCTCTGTGGTCCCTTTTATAAGGACACCAATTCTGTTAATGAGAGCACCTCCCAAAGGATCTATCTCCTATCACAGTGGCAATTAGTTTTCAATATATGAATTTTGGGGAGACACAAATATTCCAACTGTAGCAGCAGTATATATTGTGATAAAGCAAATGTGGCAAATTTTTTAAAAAAATTTATTTCACCAAAATAAGAAGTTTATGAGCAAGAGGGAGTGAAATCATACAAAGGCAATAGAAACCAAGCAGTCTCTAAGTAAGAGGAGTCACTAGTCATGGTTTGTAAATATGGAGAAAGGGTTGTGGAGAAATATGCCCCAGTCTGAGAACCACGGGTCCTTAACCTTTTTGGCCTCATTTTATCTCTAACTAGAAAATGACATTGTAAAGTCATGTAAACTCTGAGTCTAGTTTGTAACCTATGAAACAAGAGACTGGATTATTTCTCCTTCCTTTTTTTTTTTTAGACCAGTAAAAAGAATTTTTTTAGGAGTTTTTATATAAGAAATGGAAAAAAGCTGGTGGGACTGCAAACTAATACAACCTTTTTGGAAGGAAGTATGGAGAACCCTCAAAGAACTCGCTAGACCTCCAATTTGATACTGCAATCTCATTACTGCACATCTACCCAGAAGAAAAAATATCCTTTTATAATAAGGACACTTGCATTAGATCACAGCTCAATTTACAATCGCCAAAATGTGGAAACAGCCTAAATGCCCCCCAACCTAGGAATGGATTAACCAGCTGTGGTATGTGTATACATGGAATACTATTCAGCCATTAAAAAGGGAGACTTTACAACCTTTGTATTAACCTGGATAGAAGTGGAACACATTATTCTTAGTAAAGCATCACAAGAATGGAGAAGCGTGAATCCTATGTATTCAATTTTGATATGAGGACAATGACAATTAATGACATGGTGGGGGGTTGGGGAAGGGAAAAGCAGAGAGAGAAGGAAAGGGGAGTGGGGGGAAAGAAGAACAGAGAGAGGGAAGGTGTGGGGGTGGGGTCTTGGTGTGTGATACACCTTTTGGGGGCAAGGCACAATTGTTTGAGGGACTATACCTAACTAATACAATCAGTGTAACCTTGTTTCTTGTATCTTCAATGAATTCCCAACAATTAAAAAAAAAAAAATCTCTAAGAAGGTCAAGGGCAAGGATATGCTTATTTCCAGGTGTGATTTTGTATAAAAGGACCCAATCTTTATAGACTATTTCCTTGTAGACCAACTTAACTTGGAGTCAAGGGGTGCTACTATTCTGGAAATGATATGCTGGCCAAGTGATAGAAATATCCCCATATTCTCTAGGCCTTCCCTTTCTGAACTGATTACACAGGTAATTGCTTCTGATGAAATGGTAACAGTGTAGCCCAGTTCCACCTGACTACTGTCATTATCATAGTCTTTGCCTGTAAAGGTTGGGTCCTTTTATACATAATTACACCTGGAAATAAGCATATCCTTGCCATTGACGCTTCAATATTGCTGTGAAAACAAGATTAATAAGTGGATCATTTAGCAAGTATCCACTGTGTGCAAAGTTTTTCAATAAAGCTGGCTTTTTTTGTCAAAGAAAAAAAAGAAATAGAAAAATCCAAGCTTTTTCCCAGGTAAAGCAAAGAGGGTTGGATGCCCAGAACCCTTCTTGACTAACCTGATCTTGCCTGTGGCTGACATCCAAGCAACATCTGGGTAGTTACCTAACATTCCAGGGAACACAGTTTGAAAATCAATTGTTTTGCTGATATAAAAGGCCTTTTACAGGTCTTTCATATACTGCTTCCTAAAATTGTATTTCATTTTTTAAAAATAATGGAATGCTTGCTTCATGAATTTGTGTGTCATCCCTGTGCAGAAACCATGGTAATGTTCTCTGCACTGTCCCAACTTTAGTATTATGCTGCTGAAGCAAACGCTGTTGTCTATGATTTAAAAAATAAATTTGTAAGGCAGTCAATTATTAAGCTCCTCAACGAGGCCTTTCCTGATCATCCAAAAGGAGCCTTTACCACACTCCAATTACTATCACATCTTATTTTATTTTTTACAGCATTTATCAGTACCTGAAATTATAAATTTTGTGTACTGAGTGCATACAAAATATATTTTTCAGTTCTCCCTCCTTAAAATATATATTCCTTGAGGGAAGTGATTCTCTAATATAATATAGATTAATAATTATATGCTAGTACCTAGGTGCTCAATATATTTGTCACCTAAGGACTTCAAAAACATAAGTTTCCATGTGGAAATTTAATTAACCCTTTATAAGGATAATTTGATCATTTTACAGGCAATTCAAAATAGAAAGCTGTTCTGCCTTTGGGACAGCATCAGGGAAGTTGGTAGTATTAACTTAGAATGGAGAAACTGAACCAGGCGATATGAAACAAGAGATTAGCAGGATTTTTCAACAGTTTTAATGCAAAGAAGTGAAGAAAAGAAACATAATCCAGGTCAAAACAATATGCTTAGGGGAACCGGTATAAAGTGGAACAGGACTTAAAGATCAAATGAAAGGTAGGCAAACATTTCAGTGATCAGGCTCAATTGGAAAAGTGCAAAGACACCAACATTTCCTAACTTTTTCCCAGTGAGATTTCCTCCTCTCAACTTTCTCCTGAACAAGGTGCAGTTCCCAACACTCAATCCTGAGCTGATGTTCACTGGCTGGAGTTGGACCCTAGGAAAGTACTATGCTGCTGCCAGATACATTACTTGTCCTTGGGACATCATTTCTTGTCCCTGGAGGAGGGCAGAGATCTGGAGAAAATTTGATGCAATTGACCAGGGTGGTATTTGTCAAGAGCTTAAGATCCTATTGCTGTGGAACACAGGATGGAAGGGCAGAAAGCAGTATTTTCCTAATCCGTAAGTGCAGAAGATAAAAGGATAAAGAGAGGAAAATATACAGGGTCAATAATCTAAAAAGAAAAAACAAAATAAAACCCAAAACAAATAACTCTGGCCAATACATGTTAGTCATTTTCTTCTGACTATTGTACAGAGTATATCTCAACTCCCCCTCTCTCTCTGGAGATAATACCTGCTGTTTGATAGCAGACCATTTTTTCTTTACATTAGCTTTCCTCCTTTATCATTCAGCTTCCTCTCCAAGTTCTTCAGTACAGTGAGAACCTCCATCCTATACTTTGGCCTACTCCCATGCTTTGAGTTCTTCAACAGGATGATCAGGAATTGTTCCAGGATCAGTAGTTCCAAGCAAGGATGCTCTATATCTCTGGTCTCTGCCACTCAGGACAAAAAGCGTAGAGCTAGACTCTTGAGACCTAAGTGAATAACCATAGCAGAACTACCTAAAGTTTTGTCTACAGAACTCTGGCCAGCAGCTCCCTTTCTGTGCAAGCTAGACTCTAACTATTTGGCACTTCTTCAGCAGCCCAGTAGGGCCAGAGCGAATCCATTCGGGGGTGGAACAGCTCAGAAGACTGGGCCACTGCAGCAGTAGGTGTGCTTCATAAGGCATAATACATCATTGTTAACAGAGACTGACTCCAAACTATGAATATATTTACTCAGAGAACATGGCTGATCAAGGCAATGATTTGAAACTAAAGAAACTCTGTAGATGATAAACAAGTAAAAATGGTATAGAAATCAACTAAAATGTTTTAGTTACTTTAGGATGAAATATTAAGACTCTATTAGCTTTCAGATCTAGAAACTTCAGTGAATTATTCAGATGATGAAGAAAAACAATAATTGCACAAAGAGCAACACAAACAGATTTTCCTGCTCATATTGCATGTCAGAAATTTAGTCAATTAACATTTACAGATAGACCTCAGAGAAATTGAAGGTTTGGTTCCAGACCACAACAATAAAGCAAATACCACATTAAAGCAAGTTGCACAAACTTTTTGGTTTCCCAGTGCATATAAAAGTTATGTTTACATTATACTGACTGGAGAAACTGAACCAGGTGATATGAAATAAGAGTCTAGCAAGACTTTATTTTTATTTATAAAAATATTTTTTAACGCTATTGTGTCTAAAAGAGTGTATACCCTAATTAAAAAAAAATATTTTCTTGATGAAAAATACTAACAATGATTGGAGCCTTCAGTGAGTCTTTGTGCTAGTGGAGAGCCTTGCCTTGATGTAGATAGCTGCTGACTCATCAGCGTTGAGGTTGAGGTGACTGTGGCAATTTCTTAAAATAAGACACAAATGAAGTTTGCTGCATTGATTGGTTCTTACTTTCATGAAAGATTTCTTTGCAGCATACAATGGTGTTTGATAGCATTTTACTAACATTAAAACTTCTTTCAAAATTGGAATCAAAGCTCTCAAACCCTGCTGGTGCTTAATCAATTAAGTTTGTGTAATATTCTAAATACTCCATTGTCATTTCAACAGTGTTCACAGCATCTTTACCAAGAGTAGATTCCATCTCAAGAAAACATTTTTTTGTATTTATCTCTAAGAAGCAACTCTTCATTCACTAAAGTTTTATCATGAGATTGAAGCAACTCAATCACAACTTCAGGCTTCACTTATAATTCTCTTGCTATTTCGGCTACATCTGCAAGTTTTTTCTTCTATGGAAGTCTTGAACCCTTCAAGAGGTCTGACATCAATTTCTTCCAAATTCCTGTTAATGTTGACATTTTGGCCTTCTCCCATTTATCATAAATGTTCTTAATGGTATCTGGGATGGTGAATTCTTTCCAGATGGTTTTCAGTTGACTTTTCCCAGATCCATCAGAGGAATCATGAACTATGAGACTATGGTCTTACTTACATGTATGTTTTCAACTTTCAACTTGAAAGTTGAAATTACCATTTGAATTAAGGGCTAAAGAATGGATGTTGTGTTAGAATACACAAAAACTGCATTAATCTCTTTGTACAATCTCCATCAGCTCTCAGGTGACTAGGTGCACTGCTAATGAGCAGTTAATATTTTGAAAGGAACTTTTTTTCTGTGCAGGTCTCAATAGTGGGCTGAAAATATTCAGTAAACCATGCTTTAAACAGATGTATTAGCATCCGGGCTTTGTTGTTTCATTTATAGAGTACAAGCAGCGTAGATTTAGCATTAGGCTTAAGGCCCCTAGGATTTTCAATATGGTAATTGAGCATTAGCTTCAACTGAAACTCATCAGCTGCATTAGCTCCTAACAAGAGAATCAGCCTGACCTTTGAAGCTTTGAAGCCAGGTACTGATTTCTTTTTAGTTATGAAAGCCCTAGATGGCATCTTCTTCCAATATTAGGCTATTTCATTTACACTGAAAATCTGTTGTTTAGTGTAGCCACCTTCATCAATGATCTTAGCTACATCTTCTGGATAACTCACTGTAGCTTCTACATCAGCAACTGCTGCTTCACCTTACATTTTGTATTTTGGAGACAACTTTCTCTGCTAGCTTCAAACTCTTCTTCTGCAGCTTCTTCACCTCTCAAGCCTCATAGAATTAAAGACAGGGACTTATTCTGGATTAGGCTTTGTCTTAAGGGAACGTGTGGCTTATTTGATCTTGTATCCAGACCACTCAAACTTTCTACATATCAACAAGGCTGTTTTACTTTCTTTTCACTTATGTGTTCATTGGAATAGTACTTTTAATTTCCTTTAACAACTTTTCCTTTGCATTTGCAACTTGATTAACTGATGCAAGAGGATTATCATTCAGTGTATCTCAGTTTTTGACTTTCTTTCCTCACTAGGTTTAATAATTTCCAACTTTTTTTTTTTTTTTTTTTGAGAGACAGTCCCACTATGTTGGCCCTGGTAGGGTGCCATGGATTAACAGCTCACAGCAACCTCAAACTCTTGGGCTTAAGCGATTTTCTTGCCTCAGCCTCCCAAGTAGTTGGGACTACAGGTACCTACCACAACACCTGGCTATTTTTTGGTTGTAGTTGTCATTGTTGTCTGGCAGGCCCAGGTAGGATTCGAACCCAACAACTCCAGGGTCTGTGGCGGGCATCCTAGCCACTGAGCCAATAATTTCCAACTTTTAAATTAATGTGAGAGACATGAGAATCTTCCTTTTACTTGGACACTTAAGAGGCCATTATAGGGATATTTTTTGTTTGTTTGTTTGAGACAGAGTCTCACTATGTTGCCTTTGATAGAGTGCCATGGAGTCACAGCTCAGAGCAACTGCAAACTCTTGGGCTTAAGTGATTCTCTTGCCTCAGCCTCCCAAGTAGCTAGAACTACAGGCACCCGCCACAATGCCTTTCTATTTTTTTGTTGCAGTTGTCATCATCGTTTAGCAGGCCCGGGTTAGATTCAAACCTTCCTGTTTTGGTGTATGTTGCTGGCGCCCTAACCACTGAGCTATAGGTGCCAAGCCCATTATAGGGCTATTAACTGGTCTTATTTCAATATTGTTGTGTCTCGGGGAATAGGGAGACCTAAGGAGAAAGAGAGAGTCAGTCAGTGGAGAAGTCAGAACACACACACATCATTTACTAATTAACTTTGTTGTCTTACATGGGCATGGTTCATGGTGCCCCGAAACAATTACAATAGTACCATCAAAGATCACTTAACATAGATCACCATTAACATGTATAATAAAAATGAAACAGATTGAATTATTGTGAGAATTACCAAAATGTGACACAGAGTCTAAGTGTGACACTAAGTGAGCACATGTTTGGAAAAAATTTCACTGATAGACTTACTCGATGAAGAGTTGCCACAAACCCTCAACTAAAAAAGATAAATGCATTACCAGTGAAGCACGATAAAACAAAGGGCAATAAAACCAGAAGTATGTCTGTATAAGTCAACTTCTCTGTGCCAAGAATTGTGCTAGATGTTTTCAAAGGCATTTTTAGTTTTAGAAAATAATGTACATATCAGTTAAGGGGTTCCACATTTAAGTTAAGGGTAACAAGTTAATTAAATAAGACCCCCTTGGTGCACAAATCCAGTGGCTATTTTTCAGTCCTTTTATTACCAGATACTACTGCAGCACCTAACACTGCTAACCACTCCAATCTTAAGAAACACTATACTTTTCCGGTTGTTTAGACTAATGCTTGGCACTCAAAAAGTACAGTTAGAAATCACTTGATGATGGGGATACATTGTGAAAAATGTGTCACTAGGCAATTTCTCTGTTGTGCAAACATAGAGTGTACTTACATAAACTTAGATGACATAGTCTACTACACACTTAGCCTATGAGTATAGTCATTTCCCCTAGTCTACAAATAGATGAGATAGTCTACTACACACTTAGCCTATAAGGTATAGTCATTCCCCCTAGTCTACAAACCTGTATAGTATGTTACTATGCTGAATACTGCAGACAGGTGTAGCAAAATGGTAAATATTTGTGTATCTAAACATAGCAAAGGTACAATAAATAAATGGCAATGAGTACTTTCAACTCCACATCGTCAAAAATTAACTCGTTTTCTCCTCAAAATCAATGAGAAATTGGTACTCATAAGACATACAGTTAATAAGGCATTGGATTATAAGGATCTGGAGCCCCAAAGAAAGACTGGAATAAAAGAATCAGATTTAGGAGTTCTCAGGAAGTGGCTGATGCTATAGAATGGATGAGACTACCAAGGATGAATGTGGGATGAGAATGCTGCACCTCAATTTAGGGTAATTAGACCTTAAATTAAATTAAATTTAATTTAGGGTAATTACCCTAAACCAGGGGTAGTATTATCCACCCTTTAAAAAATGGCACTGCAGGGCAGCGCCTGTGGCTCAGTGAGTAGGGCGCCGGCCCCATATACGGAGGGTGGCGGGTTCAAACTTGGCCCCAGCCAAACTGCAGCAAAAAAATGGCCAGGCGTTGTGGCGAGCACCTGTAGTCCCAGCTACTTGGGAGGCTGAGGCAACAGAATCACCTTAGCCCAAGAGCTGGAGGTTGCTATGAGCTGTGATGCCACAGTACTCTACCGAGGGTGACAAAGTGAGACTCTGTCTCTAAAAAAACAAACATACAAAAAGAAAAAAAAAAAAGGCACTGCACTTGCCTAATCATCCAACTCCCCAAACTGCTTATTTAACTCTAGCCACAATTATTTTATTTCAAAAACACTCATGTAACACTTAGTAAATGACAGGCAGTCCTCTCAGCCTTTTTTCCCCTTAATTTTATCACTCTAATTAGTTATCAAGTCTATTTAAATCTTTAATCTTTAACACAGGTCCATTCCATCCTCTCTTCATTTCCATAGCCATTGACTTACTTCCACCAAGCTTATGGTTTTGGTTCTTTCTTTCACAATTACAAGTCTCCTGCCTCTTTTACTTTCAGTTTTTCCCCTTTCCAATTCATTTATCACACTAATTCTAGAATATTTCTGGAAGGTTTGTAAGATTATTTTAACTCCCCTGCTTAAATCCGACAGAGATCCAATATGTAGTATATACCTGCCCATCTACTGTGCAATGTCAGTTTACTTGGTGCCTTAAATAGTTTTATTATAAGAGAATGGCATTTGAATTCCTCAGTTACTGGAGTGGCCAGGAAGGCTGAAGCCCTTGGCCTAGTCTCTTCTGCTTAGCAGTATGAATACAAATTTTCTTTATGTGTAATCCCACTAAAAAGATGGAAAAGCACACTCTGCCTTATAAAGTCTAAGTTCCTTGGCCTATTGCTAATACTCTACTTGTCCTCTTTGCCTCAGCTCCACACCTACCGTCATTGTAGTTTTCTGAAACTGTTTCCTGATTCCTCTATCATACACTGTACCTATCCCCCAAGGTCCATTTCCTTTTTGCTATCCAGCTTCTGGTAGTCTACAGAGACAGCTCTGCTACTGTTTATGCAAGGAGCTATTGCTGATTCCCTACCTCCACAGTTCCTATGTGAGAAGTTTATTCTCCTCAAGGCAATTAGTCTCTAACCCAATATACTGTAAACTAAGGCATGCTTTTTTCTATCTGGTTTATTCTTATTTTTATGAACAGAGCCTGATTTAGCACTCAATACATGCTTGTTTGAATGTGCTAACTTCTGATTTTTCTTACCCATATAAAGTCGCGTGCTACATCCCTTTGTTTTGAAAAATTTTAAGAAATTGTAAAGATCATGTATTTTCAAAAAGCTCTAAGCCCCTACTATAGATAAGCCAATCATGAAAATTACTACAGGGGAGTTTTACGAAAACTTAAAAACTATTCTGGTAAAATGGTCGCACGATTTAGGAAAAGTCTAAAAGTAAGGAAGCCAACTTTTAGCCATTAGGACCCATTAGCCAATGAACTCCAGGAGGCCTTCCCGCTAGCAAATCCGTGTTCCCATCTGAGAAGCGAGTGGTCTGCACACACCACGCTCTGCACAGCGCTTGTGGTCAGTATTCTGCATCTCCGAAACGTCTGGAGACGCAGGCAAGGAAAAGTCTAGATTCTGAGAGACCTAGTAAAGGCGCGGATCCCGAGCCAGGTCTGAGACAAGGGAGCAACACCCTCACCTCCAAATACTGTTATCTCTCCCGAGGAATTCTGCACGGGTAGAGGAAGTCAGATTCCCCTCTATACCCACTTAGAGGGGGAACTAAATACTCGACCCCCGCCTGGGGAAAAGGGAATACTTGGTCTGCAACGCACATCAGATACCGGAATCACGTCACAACGACTGCTCTGCAGCCGGCTCCTCAGCGGCTTCTCTAGGAAACTTGGAGGACCCATCATGTCGGTGGTTAGTTTGTGCCCAATATCAGGCTGGTGTTGGCGGTTCAAAAGACTTCCCAGAAAGTCCTAGGCAGATATTGTCGATCAGGGCTCGTAACCTCTCGTGTTCGGCAGCCACCCAGTCTTTAAAGAAGTCTCTATCTTCTTTACCCTCCACTAAAGACCCTTAACTGCTTTTACCGGATCCTGCCTGGCATACTATGTTCCCTATCATCCTGGTACTCGGAGCTCCCAGGCATCTGGATCTTTTCCTGGAGACTTCAGATTATTCAGTTTATTCCTTTCCAACGCCTTCGAACACACTCGGGTCCCTGGGATGAAGGATATGGAGATGGGGACAATCTAGGCTCAGGCATACTCAGAGATGCTCCTCCTCTGAGTCCTGATCAGGTCTCTCTGAAGATGGAAACTTTTCAAAGCAAAAGAAAAAAGTTCCCGGGGGCTGATATCTGTAGGATACAAATTGCTCAGTTACCTTTACTGTGCCCTGGCAGCACTGTCCCAAAGGTCAGAAGCAATAATCAACACCCATTGGAGGAAGGCAGCACAACAGGGGCAGATATTGGCTTGCTCTCCATTGTTTTAAGTGTTTAAATAAATCAGGTCTCTCTGAGTAACTTAATCATTAGAAAGTTTGGGGCCCTGACTGCATACCCTTCTTTACTCAATTCGGACAGCAGTGGTTCTAATGGGAGGCCACAGCCATACCCTCAGTGAATGATCTTGAGGCAACTGCTGAATATGGTAGCAGGTTTAGCTGTAGCAGTTTGTCTTTGGCACCATGCAATGGTAAGAAGGCTTTGGCTCCACAGCCAACAAATTATGTGGATAAAATGTAATAATTTATGGGCGGCACCTGTGGCTCAAGGAGTGAGGCGCCGGCCCCATATGCTGGAGGTGGTGGGTTCAGACCCAGTCCTGGCCAAAAACTGAAAAAAAAAAAAGTAATAATTTATAAAACTATTTGGCACAATTTCTGTCCCTTCACTCATCCTACCTATTTGCTTAAAATGGCTCACCCTTTTCCCTAACCCTGCAAGCTTTTGATCTGGTGCCATATTTCTACTTTCTTCTGGACCTCTACTTTATAAAGTCCAACATTCTACTCCATTGGTCCCAATTCCATCCCTGTGCTTTTATCTTGTTTGGTAAACCATTCACTCAACAGGTTCATCTTAGGTAACTATGTTACCTGTGGGTTTAAGTTGAGGGGGCTCCCTTTGTTTTTTGTAGACATACTGTTACATTCTTTCATACCTAATCCAAATACATCTGTTATTGGGGTTTACCTGGTCTAGGTGGCTACTCCTAAGTCTCCAACAGCTTTTTCACATATGTTCTGCCTTAGCTTTCATGAGAGAACATTATATTCTTTTTTACTCGGTCTCATCTCTATCTCCTCAGTTGAAAAAAGATACTGCCTATTACAAAAGTCATTAGTATGCCTCCTGGCATAATTATGCCTGTTGCCTGGATATAATTATTTACAACACTCCCTTTCATTCAAAAATGTCCCAGATGGGACAATAAATTATACAGTTGCCCTATTGTCTAAGAACCACTGATAGGCTAGTTAAATTCAGATTTCCAAGCCCTGTCTCAGAAGCTGATTGAGCAGCTCTGGAGTGGGACTCAGAAAACTCCATAGCTAGCTATGGGAACAGTAGGCTTAATTTTTTAAATTACATTTTTTAATGTTTTAATTATATTAAATTTTAAAAATTACATAAATCAGGTGATTTTAATGCAAGTTCACATCAAGAAATAGTGCTTACATCATTGCACAGTTGACAGCAGTTGGTAGGTTCAAAGATACCTAAAAATCACAATGATTTATAGACTATGCTCTTTTCCCTATTCTCCTTTTAATGGAAAGTACTCTTTTTTCAGTAAGGCTATTTATACTGCTTAGAACAGCAGTACCCTAAAACCTGAACCAGTTTAGAGATGAAGAGATTTCTAATAATATTACGAAGATAAGCATGTTTCTTGCTGACACTCTGTATCTGCATCTAGCTTTTATTTTTCCTTCTTGGTCACCATTTGTTGGCCCAATCCAGAGTTTTAGCTTCTAATTTTGTCTTCTGTCAGATTCCTTATGTTTTCATATTTGTTTTGATCTGGTGCCATATTTCTCTCTCCATTGCATTTTTGTTGTTGCTGTTATTTGCATTTGCCCTAAATGGGTCTCAAGGCTCCAAGTCTAAGTGTCTTAGAAAACAACATAAAATACACAATGATCTTTGCTCACTGTTTTGTTTTTAAAATTTTCAATGTTATTTAAAAATAGATTGCATCAAGTGCTTGAGCACTTTGGGCTTCATTTTTCTCATGTTTGTTTAAAATGGGTTAAGCTCTCCCTAAAATTCTCCTTTTAGCAACCAAAGACTAAACTTATTCCAAGCATTCTCGGGCTCTCATCTATCATCTCTCACTCCTTGAAGGAACTTTGTGATTCAGACAAACTTGAAAACTCCCGATTCTTGGGCCTTCTCCCACCCTGTTCCCTTTGCCTAAAACAAAAAAAAAATTTTTTATGCTCCACTTCCCTCTACAGAGAATCTTCTTTACTCTCAATTATTAGATTAAGATGTAACCAATGACAAAGTTATACTGGTATATATTTTATAGCAAAATCCCTCCACAGAAATATTTCTTAATTTATAGTAAGATTGACTTTAGATAGACTTTATTTTAAGATCTCCTTGGAGATACTTTTTTATTTTTAGAAAAATATAAAACAATCTTTCACTGTAAATTATTATTTTTCTAAAGGAAAAATATCATTAGATATAGAAAATAGGAGTTATTTCCAAATACGAAATATAGACAGCAACTTGATATTTCTAGAATCTTGACTTAATCAAAATTATAGTGAAACAGTCTATAGGGCTCTAGCTATAGGTCAGCAGTTCTCAACCTGTGGGTCATGACCTCTTTGGGGGTCTCCTGCATATCAGATATTTACATTATAATTCATAACAGCAGCAAAATTACAGTTATGAAGTAACAACAAAAACAATTTTATGGGTGGGGGTCACCACAACATGAGGAACTGTATTAAAGGGTCACGGCATTAGGAAGGTTGAGAACCACTGGTCTAGGTGGATTTGTTTGCAAGAGTCTCAGTCATTCCTCACAGAGTAGCCACTGTCCTGAACAGTGCTCAAAGGAATGCTGGATTATGCTCAAGAACCAATACAGCTAATTGGATTTGAATTGATATTTCCTACACCTTTCTCAGCTGTAGAACTTTGGCTATTTCTGTTCTTTCAGACTAGAAATTTTAAGAGGACAGGAAGAGGTGGACACCAGCCCAGGGAACCTGAAAGAAGATCAATAAGCGAGACTCCATGGGTTGAATGAAAGGAGCCAGGGTAGAAAAAAGAGAAAAGAAGTGAGGGAAATTTAGAAATGTGAAAGGGAAACAACTAAGAACTTTGGGCCAGGAAGAACTAGAATAGTCATAGAAGCAAGCATAGAACATGCCATTATCTATCAGTTAAGCCAAATGTCATTTTTAACTAATGAGTTAATAAAACATTTTACATAAGAAAAAATTAGAAGTATCAGAAAACAAGGGAAGTTAATTTGATAAATTGTCAAGTTGTTTTAATCATATTAAGCACCTGGTTGGCATCTGTGGCTCAAAGGAGTAGGGCATCAGCCCCATATACTGGAGGTAGTGGGTTCAAACCCAGCCCCAGCCAAAAATAAAAAACAAAAGAAAACAAAACAAAAAATCATATTAAGCATCATTGCATTCTAAATAGTACAATAGTATGTCTCCCTATATTAATATAACTTTCATTTCTTAGTATTTTTTCCAGTTGTTGAGGAAAATGAGAATTTCTGAGATGCTATTAAAAAAAGCACAACATAAATCTAACATCCAGTATTCAGTCTCAGCTTTTAAAACTCACTCCATTAAAAATATATCCTTTAAAAGCCTGATCTGTTCATATTTTAACTCTTCAGTCTTGGTCTTAAGACCTGATGTAATAGAATTATCCAAATACATTGTTTCAACATATGGAGAAATATTTAAGATACTTATGAACTCAGTATTATATGATTATATCATTTTATGGAATATATATTTACTTAGGAAGTTAATTTTATTTCAAGGTTAATTCTACCATATTTGCCTTAATATCACTCTAAAATCCATATGTATTTCTCTTGGAAATAATTTACCTTCGAGACACAATAAAAATTACTCTTGAGGAAATTTAAGATTTTGATAATATACAATCAGCCACAAGTAGTTATACAAATAGTTCAATACATTAGCCCTAAGAACATATGATAGACTCTAATATGCCACACTGAAAAACACTACTTATCACTTCTCCACGTACAATTCTCATTGCCCATATCTTGTTTCCTAGCTCATGTGAAAGCTGTTAGCTTTTAAGTGACAAGAATTTGACTTCGACTAAACTGGGGAGAAGAATGAAACAGAATATTCAATATTTTAAAATAGTGATTTTTCATCTACAGGAGTTTGTTAAATAGAACATCAACAAATGAAATACTATTCACTTGTATGAAGAATAAGAAAGTTATTTTTGTGGAAATTTCTAAGATTATATTCTTTCATGAAAAAGCATAGAGAGTATAAATAATATGCTATCTTTCTGTAAATGGAAGAAATAAGTTTATATAGTCATATTTTTTTCTTTTCTTTTTTTCTAGAGACAGAGTCTGCTCTGACCCCCAGACTGAAGTGCAGTGGTGAGATCATAGCTCATCACTGTAACCTCACCAATCCTCCTGCCTTGGCCTCCCAAAGCATTGGGATTACAGATGTGAGCCAGAGCACCCAGGGTATATTTTCTTATATTTACACAAAGAAACACTGAAAGATATGTAAGAAACTAGTAAAATGGCTACCTATTAGGGGATACAAAGAATATTTTATATATTGTTTTGATATTTTAAAAAAAGTCCTATTAAATAAATTAAATTTTCAAAGTTAAAAATAAATGACCGCTATGAAAATAAACAAAATGCTTACAGTGAAATAAGGAGAGTCTTTCTTGGACTCCACTATAAAAAGGGAGAAGTTGTGCATTTACTGAAACATATAGATGGGAGGATTGGTTAAGCTACATAGTAAAATCTCAATGATGTATAAATCCTTTAAGTTCCATATATTTCTAATTGGTGATAGGTACTTACAGTGGTTTAATAGAAAGAGTATTGCATTAGGAATTAGGAGACAGGGTTCTTGTTCCAGCTGTGCTATTAAATGGCTGTATATTTTAGTTACTTCCCAGAACCTACTTTGCTGTATCTAGCAAGCAGAAGTTATGTCTAAGGTCTCTTACCATGATTCTATTATTCTTATGTTATGTGTACTTGCTGTATATTGAGTCTTCCAAACAAAATTGTTATTGCTATAGATTTCCATTTCTTTGTCTCTATACTTCTAGTATAAGAGTTACTCAGTGTTAAGTGAAAGAAATTTTTGTATGTATGGCATTGGTAATAATCAAGAGAGCATGCTAAGAAGTGTTGAAGTTTACAATCAACATAACTGATCATACTCTTCTCTTTACTCTTGTATATGTTTGAAATTTTCTATACAAAAAATTAAAGAAAGAAGAAAAAGGTAAAAACCAAAAATGTTTTATTCTATGTTATGGGAAAAACAGAAAGAAGCCTACATTTTCAAAGTGAGATATCAGATTTTTAGCTAAGTTTCTTGGCCTCTACACAAATTTAAAATCATCACCATTATTTCTTATGACTTGCCATTATTTGTTATGAGCTGCTAACATCAATGCCATTTTGTAGGTTAAATAGCAATTTATCATATCTTATGTGACTGGAAAGAAATCAGGTGGTTTACATTATAAATTTTACTATGATTATTTTTAAATTAATTTTTACATATTCAGTGAACTGCCTTTGACATTATTTTCTACTCAGGCTGCATATAATTATCTTTAAACTTTTAATAAAAGTTTTAAGAAAACTAGGATGAAAAAGTTTTCCTGAAGTACTCTAGAAAACTTCTTGCATTGGTGTATGTGAGATCAGGTCTACAGCATATATGAGGAAGACAACACAAGCAGCCATATTCAGTATTGCAACTCTGTGGGTGTGTCACTGACCACACGGAACTTGACAGATGTACCTAAGATATTCTTATCCTTCTCTCAGCATATACCATATTTCCTGGCTTTCCCTGGAACTTTCTATGCTAACAGATTAAACTATTATTGTTCTCTCAAGACAAAGTAAAAAACAGTATCCTTACTACCTTGCTTGGTGGTCTGATGTCAGGCAGTTTTGCCCTACCTGTTCCAGGATGCTAGCTCAGTTCAGTCACAGGGTGGACTTTTCTATGCTGGATGAGGTTGCAATGGTAAATGAAGTTCTTGCCACATTCTTCACATTCATAAGGTCTCTCTCCAGTGTGAATTCTGTGATGCTTAATTAGGACAGAACGTCGACTGAAACTCTTATTGCACTGATTGCACTGGTAAGGTTTTTCCCCAGTGTGGATTCTGAGGTGATGGAAAAGCCCAGCATTCTGGCTAAAGGCTTTGCCACAAACACTGCATTGGTAGCGCTTCTCCCCAGTGTGTAGTCTCTGGTGCTGGAATAAGCCTGACCGCTGGCTGAAGGCTCTCCCACACTCATCACACTCATAGGGCTTTTCACCCGTGTGCGTTCTCTGGTGCTCAATAAGGATAGAATTCTGGGTGAAGCTTTTTCCACATTCACCACAGATATAGGGTCTGTCTGCTGAAGAGCTTACCCGTTGCCTTTCCAATCTGCCCTCACGGTCACAGATGTCTCCACATTTAGTCATCTGAGTAGTATCGCCATTCAGTTTTCCAGAAACTTGCACAAGAGATTTTATTTCTTTAGAAATCTCCCTCTTTGGGGCTAATTCCACATTCCAAGTCCTAGCCTTGCCATCTGAAATAATGACAATATGAAAGATAACATAAATAACAAAAGAAAAAAAGTGGCCATGAGAGTGGGTGTAAGGGTACAAATAGCCACTTTTCCTATTGTATTTTCCCACTCTAAAACATTTACACCCAGACTCAGGGAGGAAATGTCCTGTATCATAACTGCTTGTTTAACTGTCTGCCTCTCCCACCAGACTACAAACTACGTGAGATAGGGACCATGTCTGTCTGTATTATCACTATATCCCAAGTACCTGGCACAGTGCCTTACATATAGCAGATACTAAGTATATGTATTGAGTTGGTAAACATTCAAGGAATGAGGTAGACTCCCTGAGAAAATTCTAATCCTCACCAATCTCCTGTACTGGGCACACTTCTTGCAAATTACATGGAAGCTGCTCTTCCAAGGTTTGGAACTGGCCACCTGATGATTCCTGACTGGCTCCTGGAGTTGCCTTCTTCTTTACAAACTTTTCCTCCTCATGAGCATGGGTCAGGACCTAGTAGAAATTAAGGACAGTTGGGAACCAAATACCAGAGAGGACACTGCAAAGAGGCCTTCTCGGGTCCACTGAATAGAAAAATAAGAACCAAGAAGCTGGCAAAGGAAAAAAGAGGCAGAGAAATTAAAACCCTACAACAGATAAATTCTGTTACAAGGACATCGTCCTCCTCCTCTTTCTCTTGTTGCACTGAAACCACATTCTTGTTTCTACAGATACAAACCCTTACTCTTCCATCTTCCCACCTGCTCTCCTGGCTCATCCAGCTCTTGCTCCAAATCCTCCAGTACAGTCACGGCCTCCTCTCCACTCACAGGGTGGTGCTCTCTCACCCAGGCCTGGAGCTCCTCCGGCAAGATGGTGAGGAACTGCTCTAGCACCAGAAGCTCCAGGATCTGCTCCTTTGTGTGCACTTCTGGTCTCAGCCACTGATGGCAGAGCTCTCGGAGTCTTCGAAGAGCTTCCCGGGGCCCAGGTGTCTCCCGATAGCAGAACTGCCTGAAGCGTCTACGAAAGATCTCTGCAGTATGACAGTTATTTCTTGATAGGCCTGCTTCCGGCCCACAGGATTGGTCCTCCTCTTCTTCCTTAACCTTCACTGTCAGGGGTTCCTCCTGCATATCTGCAGTCTGAAGGGTCAGGGTTGTGGCCATTAAAGGCTGAATTCACGATTCAGAAAAATAATCTATTCTTGATAATTCCTCCTTGATCTTTTCTTCTGGAAATCCTGAGATCTAAAAAATAATTTGCAAAGAAAAAAATATAAAAATGCAGAAAACCTTTTGACAGCTGAGACTGGGAGTATTTATACTAAAATCAGTTCCTCTGTCTTATGGAGAATACTGACTGAATGCTTACTAATGATGAGGACTATGCAAAGACTGATATAGATAATATGGGAAGTAAAACATAAATGAAACAAAAAAACCTCATAGTTTATTCAAAGACAAAACCGTTTTGATCGTCCTGAATGAAATAGGTCAAGAAAACAAGAATATACTAGGTTTCCATTTGAGTTACAAGATGTTAGGCTCAGTAAGCTTTTAGTGGAATGAAGGTAGACAAGCATTTTGGGCCCAAGTGGTCACAAATGACACTAAGAATCAAGGAGAAAAGGGAAACAAAATGGATGATGGAGGGAAAGTAATGTAAAAAGACAAAATGAGCTTAACAAATGCTCTTGGGAGGAGAGGCAGAGGCCCTCCATTTAGGTGGGGTGTGGAGGAAAGAGATGTACATTTGAAGTATGGAGAGTCTGGGATTAAAACAGGATCCTCCAGATATTCCCTCCAGTCTTGGGCTTCATGCTTTGAGCCTTAGCCTCCTCAATCTATAAAATAGGAATCCTAAAACCAACATTGCCTATCTTTCTGGGTTGATATAAAGATAAAATAAAATCATGGATAAAGAACACGAAGTTTAATAAACTCTAAAGTATTACAAATTACCACTGTTTTTATTTTTCTTATGTATTGAAAGACTAAATGAATATCCTAGGCCAGGTACAGTGGCTCAAGCCTATAATCCTAGCACTCTGGGAGGCCAAGGCAAGAGGATCCCTTTAGCTCAGGAGTTAGAGACCAGCCTGAGCAAAAGCAAGACCCTGTCTCTACTAAAAATAGAAAAAACAGCCAAACATTGTGGCAGGTGCCTATAGTCCCAGCTACTCAGGAGGCTGAGGCAGGAAGATTGCTTGAACCCAGGAGTTCAAGGTTGCTGTGAGCTACGCTGATAGATATCACAGCACTCCAGCCGGGGCAGCAGAGTGAGACTCTTCCTCAACCCTGCCCCCCCCCCCAAAACAATAAAAACAAAAAGAATATCCTAGTGATCTAAGCACTAAGGCAAAATCAGAAAGCAGTTGACTGGAGTGGTCTTGTCTCAGAGACATTAAAATGAAAGAAATAGTAGGGCAGCACCTATGGCTCAGCGAGTAGGGCGCTGGCCCCATATGCCAGAGGTGGCAGGTTCAAATCCAGCCCCGGCCAAAAACTGCAAAAAAAAAAAAGAAATATTAATCCTAATATTTTAAAATAAGAGTACAATTTGAACTTTTTCTTGCTCTTTAATTTCTTAGAGACTCTCTTTGAAGCATCTTGAAGGTAGAGAGTAGGTGATTTTATGTAAACTACATTACCACTAATGAAACAAATGTCTATGATCACTTAAAATTTATGAACAATCTTAACTAGGCTAGTAATTAATGAAGGCAATTTTCTGGGTTTTTTCCCCAGACTAATATGAGGGTACATATGATTAGGTTCCACTGGGCAATTTTCTGAAAGAAAAATAATTACGTGACCTCGTGATTTATAGATACCACTTTGGGTATTTATAAATAGAGGCTTTCAAACTTTTTTGACCAAGACCCTTAGCAGGAAATATTTTATTAAAAAGTATCCAATGTACTCAATAATAATATGAAACCAATATATAAACAACTACACACCCACACAAAAGAAAAAACACAAATATAGTCTGCAAGTGGGAAGGGAGAGGAAAGACAGGGGAGCAGGGGAGGAGGGAGGGTGATTAGTGGTATTTCACCTAATGTGCACAATGTAAGGGTGTTCAGCACGACCCCTGGGTGAAGGGCTCAACTACAACTTGAACTTTACCTTAGAATTGAAAACAAAGTAACCTAAGCATTTGTACCCTCATATCAATTTGGAATTTAAAAAAAAACTGGAAAAAAAAGATATAGTTTACATTATAACCCAGAACATACATACATATGTCTATGAATATATATTTGTGCATATATAAGATACACTCACAAACACAAATAATTAGAATAATTTCACAAAACATTATGTATCCTTACTTTATGTGACATGCTATTATTTTTAATCCTACCTCTTTTTTTTTTGAGACAGAGTCTCAAGCTGTCACCCTGGGTAGAATGCCGTGACATCACTGCTCACAGCAACCTCAAACTCTTGGGCTTAAGTGATCCTCTTGCCTCAGCCTCCCAAGAATCCTACTTCATTTGTAAAAAGTCCACAACTCACCACATAGATTTTATGATCCACAAATGAATCATGACTTGTGGATTAAACATGTTTTTGTTTTAAGAAAAATTATTACAATTCACTACAGAAATTACCCTACACTAATCTTAGGTATTGACATGCGTCATGAAATTAAATAACTAAGGATAGGGTATTTAAATCATAAGTGGACATTTGATCACATTACAACTAGAAGAAAATTTAGATTCATGTTGTCACTACTGGTTATGTTTATCAAAGGGGAAAACACTGTAGACGACATCCTTCTGGGTAACCTGCAACATAATCCTCTCCACTCTACAAATTTCTGACCTCTTTGGTTTGGTTGACTTCTATAATCACCACCCTAGGATGAGTAGAGAGGACTTTTTCCTCTAGAGATAGGATCCTTGAGTTCATGGATCACTATCATTACAACTACCACATTATCTTTTTCTGTCAAAATTTTTCACGTACCACTCATTCATTTGGCAAATATTTTCAGAGTCTACCACATTCCGAGGTACTGTTCTAGGCCCTACGGCTACAGCTGCAAACAAAACAAAGTCCTTAGTCTCATGGATTTATATATATACATATATATATATATTTTGAGACAGAGTTTCACTATGTCACCCTTGGTAGAGTGCCATGGCATCACAGCTCTCAGCAACTTCAAACTCCTGGGGTTAAGCGATTCTCTTGCCTCAGCCTCCCAAGTAGCTAGGATTACAGGCGCCCACACAACACTCAGCTACTTTTTGTTGCAGCTGTCATTGTTGTTCAGTTGGCCTGGTTGGAATCCGCTAGCCTCGGTGTATGTGGCTGGCAATGTAACCACTGTGCTACGGGCGCTGAGCCATGGTTTTATACTCTAATAACAATATTAATAATAGGTGACATTTACAGTGCTTTTGGTGTACCAGGCATTGTTCTAGATGATATACATCTCTATTTACTCCTCAAAAAGCATGGATAAGGTACAATTATTACCCCTGTATCACAGAGGAGAAAACTGAGACACAAAGAGTTTAAGTCACTCATCCAAAGTCTAAGTCAGTCACAGGTAGTAAGTGTTGAAGCTGCCATTCAAACTTGGCAAATCTGACTTCAGAATTCATAGTCTCTGATGTTACCCTGCCATCTTTAAGTGGGGAATAGAGGTGACAGGATGAGGAAAGGGAACACAGGAAACAGACAATAATTAAACGTATGTCAAGTGGTAATAAATGCCACAGAAAAAATAAAGGTAAAGGAGATAAAACCAAACCAAACCAAACCCTCTCCCTTATGTTCAGGGAGTAAGGAGGAAGAATGGCTACTGTTTTATGTAGTCAGAGAAGGCTTTGTTGGAAACATAACAGCTGGAGAGACCTGCAGGAAGTGAGAAGCAAGTCACATGGCTATCTGCAGAAAGACAGTTCCATGCAAAGGGGACAGCAAGTGCAAGTCCTTGTAGGTGGGAGCCTGCCTGGATTCTTCAAGGTACAGCTAACTGAATAATGTGGTTGGAACAGAGAAAGCAAAAGGGAAAGTGATAAAGTAGGAATCATGAAAGGCTGTTGTAAGGGTTCTGGTTTGTACTCTTAAGAGATGTAGGAGACCATTGGAGGTTTTGAGCAGAGGGGGTGACAACATTTTACTTACATTTAATATAAAAGAATAACTCTGGCTGCTGTGCTAATGACAATGAAAAGAAGAGGAAGCAGGAAGAGAAGTTACGATGATAATCCAGGGGAGAAATGGTGATGGTTTAAATATGGTCTGATGAATTCGTACCAGAGTGAGAAAATCTGGGGGGACAAATATCAAATAGGTAAATTCAGAATATGCGCTCTCACATTTCTCAGTTAACCCACCATGGATTCAAAGGATTAAAGAAGCAAACAACCACTCACCACTCACACTTTGCTTTCTTTTCTTTTTTTTTTTTTTCAATCTTTCAGGCTTCTGAAAAATGTCTTTTTTTTCTTTTCCTATTTGCCACCTTCTCCACTTGGTTTCAAGTCAAAGTTTTTTCATTCACAGACTATGCAGCTGAAGCTCTGAGCTTTGCCCACAGATCATTTGAGGTATGTGGTGGTTCAGTTGGTTTCATGAAAATCAATTTCCCTCTCACCTCTGTATCTGCCGTTTTTTTTCTTTTTCCTTTACTTTGCTTAATTTTGCTTTTATATGGTGGTCTGAACATGCAGATCCTCATATGTGTACCAGTACATCTCAGTTCTGGTTTGAAGACTGCTTCCCAGTTTTTTTATAATTCTGCACTCCTGGTCACAAATATAGCTACTAATCTACCATTTAGGATCACAGCCTCAAAGTTTATGCCAAGTGTGTAATTAGCATAACTTTCTCTACCTTAAAAAAATAATCTGCCTCTTAGGGTTGTTTTCTCCTAGAGCTTGGGTAAGTGCAACACCTCCCAATCTACCATCATCCTCGCAGAGAAATGCTCTTTACTAAGGATATGAATGTAAGACTAAGCAGCACACAATAGAAATGTGTCTTATCATAATATATCCCACCACTCTCACCTCAGCTGTTGGCATCTATGGCTGTCCACTTAACTGAATAAATTTCCAAACTCCAAGCCTGGCTTCAGATCAGTCAGCCCTCTAGTTTCCACTGTCTGGTTCACTCTTGCTTTCCTCTATTCTACAAGCAAAAACTGTCAGGTCGGGTCAGGCTTTTCTTCTCAGTATTAACCATGCTTTACTCAACTCTGTGCCATGTCTTTGGTCTTGCCTTCTGCCCTTATGCAAACCCTACCCTATCTCTGTAGCTTGATTCAAATTTCACATCCTCTATGAAGTCGTCTTCATCCATTTCAGCTCACCCTCTTCCTTCTGCCAGCTCTATGTCTATATGAGCTTTACTTTTTAGCCTCACAATCTTGTACTGTTAACTTCTCTCCACAACTTTTTTTAAATTCCCAAAGTACAGAGGAATATGGAATTCTCTCACGTAGTTCTATTCCTAGAAGACAATGTTAAAGATTGGAATGTATCCTTTCAGACATGTTCTATGCATTTGCAGTAATACACATGCATGCACACAAACACAGAGTTGATAGAAAGCCCGTATTTTTTCTATTTATTTGAAATAAGTAGAAGGTAGTGTGAAGTGGCAGAGAATACAGACAGGAAGATCTGGTTGTGAATTCTGACTTACTAACAAAGTGATCTTGGGCAAGTGACTTGATTGATTTTGCTAAGCCTCAAGATCATGTATGAAATGAAGACAGTAGCAATTACCTTGCAAAGTATTGTTGAAAATATTAAATGAGATAAAGCATATAAAGTGTTGTGTACAAAGCTTGGCACAAAAACATGCACATATAACCTTTTAATGAACAATTTTGGTACAATGGCGGGTTAACCAATAGTTGCTACCTTCTCTTAGGTCCAGGACTGTAGTCTTTTCTATTGCCCAAAGAACAAGATGGGTAAGCAAATGAGGGGACTCATGCATACACACAAAATGGCTATTCTATTAGGTCTTCAGACATACTCTGACAGATATACATGTCTAAGATATATACTCCTCCCCAATCTCAAATCTTAAAAGCCTAGGACCACTGAGGTCCAAAAGCAGGACTGCATTCAAATAAGAAAAGTAACCTCCTGGGTTGTAGCTGTAAAGCTAACACGGAAACAGACTCAGGAGTCAGCACAGCAAAGGTTTTTTAAAAATCGGCTGTGGGGTCTAACTGCCTGGATTTGAATCCTGACTACACTGCTTAACAGCGGTTTGACCTTTCTTCTTGGATGTTCAAAAAGGGAATGTATAATCGATATAGTAACAGCGCCTAACTCACAAGAGTTATGACAAGTAAATAATATTTGGAAAGTGCTTAGAACAGTGCCTGGCTAGCATATACACAGTACATGCTACTTAAATATTCATGTAAAAAAAAAATCAACAGACAGCAAGGGCCTTATACCATGTGAATCAGAATAAACACGAATCAAACTTAGAGAAGTTGTGGCATATTTTAAAGCTAGCCCTGCTCACTGTTTAAAACAAGTCCACAGTAGAGGATAAGACATCGGAAAATACAAACATTCCTTGATAGCGAATCTATTCGGACAATACTAGATGTGGATATGGAAGAGTTCAGAGGGCCACCAGCACTAGGGTTGAGAGGTTGAAGAGCTCTGGAGTAGGCATGGAGCTGGGGAAAGGGTAGGGAGTAAGGACGCTGACTTAATCAACAGGCCCTTCCAGGCTCCGGAGCAGCCTCCTCTGCCCCTCACCTGCCCGGCCAAGCTCTGGCCAAGAAGCCCTCGCTGCCAACTCCCCACAGCCAGTCCGGAGTCGCAGCGCACAGACCGGCCCTTCCGAAGGCTCGAATCCGAAGCTCACCGAGGAATAAGTGAGAGGTACCACCTAGCCCAGATTACACCACCTCCTAACCATTGACAACCGCAGCTCCGAGAAAGATAAACTATACAAAGGCCGGAAGTACGTCACAGAGGCGCGCTCGCGGTGGCGCAGCGGTTCTGGCTGCGTTCCTTCTAGGAAGCCCGGAGGTTTTCACACCTCTGTGGTGGCTACGCTGACTCCCGTCTTCAGGCGTAGTGAGGAGCTAGGAGGCACATTGTCTGCTAGGGGGGCAAATGATCATACCTAAACTTAGTGCTTTACCCGTATTAGTTTATTTACTCTGCATAACAAACCTGTAAGTCAGGAACAATTAGCTTCATTTAACAAATGAGGAAATTAAGGCACATTTCTTCTACGTTTATCAGTTGTCATTCCCTACAAAGAAAACCGTATCTTTTCCCTGCTGTCTCTCATTTTATCACAATGAACTCATGGATTCTTTTAAAATTCAATGTTATAAACAATTGCTGCCATTATTATCTTGATGGTCCTGTTATTTCAAATTTGGTCATTTGGAGCTCTTGCAAACTGGGTTCGGTAAGTCCCCAAGCAGTTTTTGTGCACTTTATTTTCTCACACAAGATATTCCAGGCTTATTTAATGCTTTGCTATCCTAGACCTGAGACCACTATTGCTCCATAAAGCCACAGTTCTTTTTAGTGAAGAATGGTATGCAGAAACCAACATTTGAGTTTTGGGCAATGGATATGTTTGTTGCTACTGGGATATCATTGCTTTTAGAGCTTATCAGTAGATGAGAGCTGGAATACATGTGAGGAGGATTTTCAGGATGCCTTTAAAAAACAACTGTTTTTCATTTTCACCACCACACATTTGTTTTTTCTTTTTTCCCATGGTAAAAACCCTGGGTCCTAACAGCATCAATATATTCACTGAATTCACTCTATCTTATAAACAAAATAGTTTAAAGATTATAATACTAGTAGATCACTAGTAGCAACATACCTACTATGGAGAGTTCAAATTTTTTGTTTTATTTGTTCTCGAATTATATCCCATTAAAGAGAATAGTCAGAATACTGTATAGATATCTCATTTGAATTAATTGTTTCTTCTATATGGTTTTATTATAAAATTGATATACGTTTAGGGTTATTTGCTACTGTTTGTATTCCATTTCAATGTTTCCTTTCATTACTTTTCAACTCTTTCTTTAAAAATGCAAAACATTTATTTAGATCAAAATCAACGTTATGTAAAAAGGTATATTCTGAGTTTTGCTTTAATCCCTAACCCCTTTACCCCATATATATGTATTCATATCCTATTTTCAATAGCGTTTTATTTATGCTGTTCATCTTTCTTCCTTCTTTCCTCATCCCTTCCTGACTTTTTCGTTCTTTTTTTTTTGTAAAAATGTTTACCTTTTTACCCTTATAAGTTATTATATTATCTGCACTCTTTACATCTTACTTTATCATTTAACAGAAAAGCCTGGAAATTACTCTAAATCTGTTCACAAAAATAATCCTCTTTATTTTTCACTCATATAATAACCCATTGTATGGATGTACCATCATTTTTTCCCCACCACCCACATAGGAATGGATATTTGGGTTTTTCCCAATATTTTGCTTTAACAAATAACACTGCAGTAAACAATGAGAGAGAAAAGAGGAGAGAGGAGAGAAAGAGAGATCTTTGAAAACTTGTGTCATTTTTTACGCTCAACTGCAAAGCGTAAGAGTGCCTGTCTTCATACAGCCTCAAAAATTATGTTTTCAGGCTTTTGAATTTTGGCAATATGATAGGTCCTTGGGTATTTCTTAAGGAATTATACCCCCAAAGCTGATATCCCTGCTAGAAAATTATTCACAGTGCCAAATGTTAGCAAGGGTTATGGACCAATAGGAATTATCTTACAATGTTTGTGAGAGTATAAATTGGTGAAATCATTTTTGGTAAAGTGTGACTTATCTAGTAAAGTTGAATTTTTATGTTTTTTTTTTTGAGAAATGTCTATTTATATCCTTTGACCACTTTTTAATGGAATTACTTACTTTTTCTTGTTCTTTTTTTCTTATTGTTTGTCTTTGTTGCCCAGGGCTGGAGTAGAGTAGTGTGATTATAGCTTACTACTGTAATCTCAACCTCCCAAGTAGTTAGGACCACAGACATGCACCACTAGGCTTGGATAATCTTTAAAAAAACTTTTCATGGAGATGGGCTCCCCCTGTGTTGTCCAGGCTGGTGTTAAACTCCTGACCTCAAGTGATCCTCCCATTTGGGCTTCCCATGGTGCTCTTACATGTTACTGTGCCCAGAGTGCTTTTGTTGTTTAGCGTTTGAGTCTGTTGTATATGTTGGATATTAATCCCTTGCCAAATGATGTAGTTTATAAATACTTTCCCTCCATTCAACAGGTTGTCTCTTTGTTTTGTTCAGTGTTTCCTTTGCTTTGCAGAAGCTTTTCAGTTTAGTATGGTCCCTTTTGTCTATTTTTATTTTTCCTGCCTGTGCTTCTGGGGTCTTAGCCAAAAAGTCTTTGTCTCGGCTGCGCCTGTGGCTCAAAGGAGTAGGGCACAGGCCCCAGGTGCTGGAGGTGGCAGGTTTGAACCCAGCCCCGGCCAAAAACTGCATCAAAAAAAAAAAAAATCTTTGTCTCTAGACCAATGTCTTGGAGTGTTTTCTCTATATTTTCTTCTAGTAGTTTTTTAGTTTTGGGACTTAGGTTTATGTCTTTAATCCATTTTGAGTTAATTTTTAGTATGTGGTGAGAAATAGAAGGGTACGTTCATTCTTCTGCATATGGAGATCCAGTTTTTCCAGCACCACTTATTGAAAAGGGTGTCCTTTTCCAAATGTATGTTCTTAGTGCCTTTGTTGAAAATAGGTGGCTGTAAAAATGTGGGTTTATTTCTGGGTTCTAATTTCCATTGGACTATGTGTCCATTCTTATACCTCTGCCATGCGATTTTGGTTACTATTGCATTATAATATATTTTGAAATCATGGGTAGTGTCATGCCTTCAGCTTTGCTCTTTTTGATTAGGAATGCTTTGGCTATTCAGGCTCTTTTTTGGTTCCATACAAATTTTAGGATTGTTTCTTCTATTTTTTTTTAAATGTCATTGGCATTTTAATAGGGATTTCAATGAATCTATGTATTTGTTTTGGCAGTATGGTCTTCTTAACAATATTAATTACAATAGGGTGTCTTTCTATTTATGTCCCATTCAATTTCTATCATCAATGATTTATAGCTTTTCTTGTAGAGGTCTTTCACCTCTTTGGTTAAACTTATTCTTAGCTTTTTTTTGTAGCTATTTTGAATGATATTGATTTCTTTTTTAGCTAGTTTATTATTGGTGTATAGAAATGCTATGAATTTCTATATGATTTGTGTCCTGCAACTTTACTGATCTTGTTTATTGATGCTAAGAGTTTTTGGTAGAGCCTTTTCCAATTTGGATGCCTTTTATTTCTTTTGCTTGTCTGATTACTTTGTCTCGGATTTCCAGTACTATTTTGAATAGGAGTGATGAAAGTAGGTGTTCTCATCTAGTTCATGTCTTAGAGGAAAGCTTTCAGCTTTTCCCGCATTTAGTATGATATTAGTGGTGGGTTTGTCATATGTAGAGCCTTTATTGTATTGAGGTATATTCCTTCTGTGCCTAGTTTGTTGAGCATTTTTATCATGAAGGAATGTTAAATTTTATCACATTTTTCTGCATTTATTGAGATGATCATGTGGATTTTTTTTCTTCATTCTGTTGATGTAATGTAGGAAATTTGTTGATTTGTGTATGTTGAACCACCCAAACATTCCTGGGATAAATCCCACTTGACTATAGTATATTATCTTCTTCAGGTACTATTGGACTAAGTTTGTTAATACATTGTTGAAGATTTTTGCCTCTATGCTTATCAGGGATATTGGCCTACAGTTTTCTTTTCGTTGTTGTTGTTGTGTCCCTATCTGGTTTGGGTATCAAGGTAATGCTGGCTTCATAAAATGAGTTAGGAAAAATTACCTCCTCTTCTATTTTTTGGAATAGTTTTAGGAGAGTTGATATTAGCTCTTTGGTATAGGTCTTGTGGGACTTGGCTATGAAGCCATCAGGTAATGGGCTTTTCTTTCTTGGGAGACTTTTTACTACTAGTTTAATTTTATTAGTCCTTATTGGTCTGCTAAGGTTTTCTGTTTCTGCCTGATTCATTCCTGATAGTTGTACGTGTCCAGGAATTTATCCATTTCCTCCAGGTTTCCCAGTTTTTTAGCATATAATTTTTCATACTAGTCTCAGATGATCTTTTGTATTTATGTGTTGTAATGCCTCCTTCTTTGTTTCTGATTTTGTTTATTGGGTCTTATCTATAATTTTTCTTGATTAGTCAAGCTAGTGGTTTATCAATATTATCTTTTTTTTTTGCAAATTAATCTTGCTGTAAATGTAATAAGAAATTTGTAGACAAGTTATTTCTACAAAGTTCCACATAGTCACTAGTAGTTTCAATTCAATACATCCTTTTCAAGGATGAAAACGTTTAGTTGTTCAATGCTATGGGATTGCATGTATGAGCAGTTTGGGAGTAAAATTTGGGCATTTTTCCTTCAGTGCAGAGTCCCAGTGTCTCTTTTTCTGGCCTTTTAGGAGACTTTGTAAATCATCTGATATTCTTTAATAAATTGCTGTCCTATTTCATCTGTAGCATGGATTCTGATGTTTGCAACTAAGAATTCTTTTTTTTTTTTTTTTTTTAAGACAGAGCCTCAAGCTGTCCCCCTGGGTAGAGTGCTGTGGCATCACAGCTCACAGCAACCTCCAACTCCTGGGCTCAAGCGAGTCTCTTGCCTCTGACTCCCAAGTAGCTGGGACTATAGGCGCCTGCCACAATGCCTAGCCATTTTTTGGTTGCAGCTGTCATTGTTGTTTGGCAGGCTGGGGCTGGATTCGAACCTGCCATTGTTGTTTGGCAGGCTGGAGCTGGATTCGAACCCGCCAGCTCAGGTGTACGTGGCTGGCGCCTTAGCCTGTTGAGCCACAGGCGCCGAGCCTGCAACTAAGAATTCTAACTTATACTTTTATTCTGAAACCTTCTCAACTACTGGTACATATGAAAATAATAGTTACATAACAAATTAGGACAAACATATGAAGCTGCTTGTGTCTGGGAGCAATTACCTCTTAAGTTTTTACTTTTTCTCATTCTTGCCTGGCCCCTCTTAGGCGACTAGTATCTCAAAAGCACACTTGTTCACACACTGATAGCATAACTGTGTTCCACAATACACTAGTTGGGAATCTGTGCACTAGATAATGTCAAATTATTCTCAATTTATACTCCCTCCCGTAGTGCTGTAACAGTTAACACCATATGCTAATAAGTTTTTTTTTTGGTATTTTTGCAAGTTTATTTTTAAGATTAAAAGGATAAATACATATCCTTGGCTCCTTGGCCTTTATGACACTTATGCCTTCTTTCACTTTGTCAAAGACCATATGTTGCCATCCGACTGTCTTGGCAGTGCAAATGAAAAACCAGGAACTATTTATGTTGGGTCCAGCATTCCCCTGTATGCTTCGGGATGAAGGTATCATCATCAATTTTTTCCCAGTAGATAGCCTTGCCACCAGTGCCATTATGGCATGTGAAGTCACCGCCCTGACATATAAACCTTATTAATAATTCTGTGAAAGCTGGAACCCCTATACCCAAATCTTTTCTTTCTAGTGCTCAGAACACAATGTTTTCTGCTGTCTTTGAAACTTGGTCTGCAAACAGCTTAAAGGAGATGAGGCCCGAGGGTTTGTCGTCAAAAGCAGTATCCATGAACATAGTGGGGTTGACCATTGTTGGTAACAGGAGACTATGGGAACTGGCAGCATCTGTGAAGCCATAAGACATTTTTCAAGGTGATTCCTTTTATATTTTTTATTGAACTTAATACACCCTTAGTAGTTTCCACTGATATTACACTAAAAGTTCAAAAGTATATTCAAACTAAATTTTAGGTATTTTTTAATAAAGATATTTATCTTATATAAAGATTTTCTTGACTAGACTTTTGACCATGTTTTTGATGAAACAAAAACAGGATGGTCTTTATTCTTTCTCTCAAAAGGAGAATATATTTTACATTATTGTTGAGATTTCCAGTTCAAAATAAAGCATCATTTTCTCACATTATTTTGGAGAAATTATCTTGGCCCTTCTCAGTAGCCTTCTCAAAGCCTCTTTAACATCCTTGTTCCTCAGGGTATAGATGAATGGGTTGGCCATAGGAGTGACAACACAGTAAAACAGGGTCAGAACTTTGGCAAGATCTTGAGGGCCATTCTCGGAGGGATGCATGTAGATGTAGATGCCAGGCCCATAAAATAAAGACACTACCACTAAGTGTGATGAGCAGGTGTTGAAGGCCCTAAGTCTCCCACTATCAGATGGGATTTGAAATACAGCTCGGGCAATATAACCATAAGAGACAAGAATCATGGAGAGGGGACCCATTATCAGGAAAGTGGCCATCACTGATAAAGTAATCTCATTGACTGTGGTGTCCACACAAGCCATCTTAATAAGACCAGGCAGCTCACAGAAGAAGTGATCCAGTACCTGGTTCCCACACAGGGGCAGCTGGACTGTGAGTGTGGACTGAAGCAGTGAATTGGCCAGACCAATGAGCCAAGCAGTGCAGGACAGCTGTAGGCAGAGCTTATGGTCCATGATTACAGAGTACCTCAGAGGCTTACACACAGCCACATAGCGGTCTAAGGCCATGATGCCAAGCAGGACACATTCAGTACAACCTAGCCATTGAAATATATACGCTTGGACCATACAGTCTATGTAAGTGATGTTCTTGTTGGACCCCCCTAAATTGAATAGCATTTGAGGTACACTTGTGGTGGTAAAACAGAGATCCAAGAAGGAAAGGCTGGTGAGAAAGAAATACATGGGACTTTGAAGTTGGGAATCCAGTTGAGAGAGCAGAATAATAGCCAAATTTCCCAGCAAAGTGAACAAGTAGGAAGTCACCAGGACAAAGAAGAGAGGAAGATATAGCCTTGGATATTTGGTAAATCCCATGAGAATGATGTCCTCTCGGAAACTTTCCTTCATGTGCTTCACTGAATTGTGATGGAAGGGATCTGCTAAAATCAAGGAAAATACGGATGATTAAACAATTGCAAGTTGGAAGAAGTTCTGAAGGCACTAAGAAAAAAATATGCTTTTTTGCTTTTATGTTATTATCACGCAATTTATTTCTACATGTTATAAACCCCATAGTATCACTGTTATTAATTTTGGTTTAAACAATTATCTTTTAAAGCCATTTACATAATAAGAATAACATCTTTATATTTGCCCACATAGTTACCATTTCTATTGTGTTCCATTTCTGTGTGTAACTCCAGGTTTCATCTGGTATATTTTCCTCCTTCCTGAAGGGTCTTCTTTAACATTTCTCATAGTACAGGTTTGCAAGTGATAAATTCTTTCAGTTTTTGTATGCTTAAAAAATATTTAACTTTCATTTTTTAAAGATCATTTCGCTTGGTATAGAACTCTAGCTTGACTGGTTGCTTTTTTTTTCTTTAGTACTTTAAATATGTTGCTCTTAAAAATACGCTTGTGTCGGGGAGAGGTAGAACACATCCTCAATAGAAATTATAACAATAATAGTGAATATAATTGTCATCATTAACATTAAGTAACATTTGAAAAGCCCTTTCAGTAAAGAAAGCGGTTTTGTATACATTTTTTTCTAATGCAAAGCCCTGTGTGATAGGTTAGTAGACATTTGTTTTATGGCTCTTACATCTGACTAAAGAAGCCAGTACAAGGTTGAAAATATATTCTTCTCCCAGATACTTGGCATCAAAGGAATGCAATGTAAGTTTGTTTTATCAAATGCTTATGCCCAAGATTTGAAACTGGGCAGAAATGATGCAAAGAAATTATGAAAAGGGAGGTAAGGGATAGTCAGAGAAACTCCTTTCCAGGTTAATATCTCAGAGTTTCTCTGAGTTGCTAGCAAAAAAAAAAAAAAAAAATATATATATATATATATATTTACATATATATATATAGTGACAGCATCAAAGAATGTGTCCCATATAGTCTCTTCCTGAAGTGGAATCTCAGTTGCTTGCTTCTCTTCATTTCTGGGTTTGTTTGTTTGTTTTGGTAGTGAGGTTTTGTTATTCTTTCTTCCTGTTAATTCTGAGAATAACACTTGTAATATTTTCTTTCTGCTTGGGTCATCAGGCATGAATTTTCTCATTTACAACCAAGGATCCTGACTAATATAGAAATTGGTACCAGAAAGTGAGTTGCAAATATTCTGCAGGTCTCTTGTAAGCCAGGGCACTGATGAGGGAAGAGTAGAGCTCCAAGAGTTAGACTGGAGATAGATGTGCATACAGAGTGTTGGTGGTAACCTACCACCCACCTTCCTATTCTAGCCAAGACTATTTTCTTCTGTTGTCCTGATAAAGCTGCCTTGCTTGAAAATGCCATACCTCTCAATAGAATAAAAAGAGAAAACAAAGACTGGGAGAAAAATATTTGCAAAAGATATATTGGATAAAAGACTACTAGAAATTTAAAAAAGATGCTGAAAAATAAATGAGAAGAAAACAAACAACCCAGACTGAGCACAGCAGCTCATGCCTATAGTCCTTAAACTCTGCGAGGCCAAGGCTGGAAGATCGTTAGAGGTCAGGAGTTCCAGACCATCCTGAACAAGACTCTATCTCTACCAGAAATAGAAAAATATTTTAGGCAGGGATGGTGGTGCAGCTTATAGTCCCAGAGACTTGAGAAGCTGAGGAAGAAAGATAACTTGAGCCTAGGAATCTGAGATTGCAGTGACCTGATGATGACACTACACTCTAGTTCAGTGGTTCTTAACCTTCCTAATGCCTTGATGTATTTTCATTGTTACAAAGAGGTCACGACCCACAGGTTAAGAACAACTCCTCTAGCTGGAGAAAAAAGAAAGACAGAAAATAAAGAAAAGAACAGATAACCTAGCTTAATCAAGGGCCAAAGACTTTAACAGGTACCTCACCAAAGAAGATATACAGATGGAAATAAGCACATAAACAAGATGCTCCATATCATGTCTTTGGGGAAATATAAATGAAGACAATGATGAGATGCCGCTTACTATCCTAAATCAAATCCAGAACACTGATGAGACCAAATGCTGATTCAGATTTGGAGAAACAGAAACTCTCATTCATTGCCAGTAGGAATGGAAAATGTACAGTGATTTGGAAGATAATTTGGCAATTTCTTACAAAACTATAACATAGCCTTACTATATAATCCAGCAATTACACTCCTTGAAATTTACCTCAAAGAGTTGAAAATTTATGTCCACATAAAATTTGCACACAGATATTTGTAGCTGCTTTATTCATAATTGCCAAACTTAAAAGCCACCAACATGTCCTTCAATGGGTGAGTGGATAAACAAACTGTGATACTTTCAGACAATGGAATATTATTCAGTGCTAAAAAGAAATGAACTATCAAGCAATGAAAAGATATGGAGGAAACATAAATGCAAATTACTAAATGAAAGAATCCAATCTAGAAACGCTATATTCTGTATGATTTCAATTATATGATTGAGTAGAAGCAAAAATATACTGCAACAGAAGCTCAACGAGATTTTAGACTGCTTGTCAGAACAAATACAAATTGTAATTGTCTTTTTAGAGAAGAAAATGAGAATAGGCGTAATAGATAAAAGATTATATAAAAAAGGTTATAGGTTATTTCATCTTCCTGCCAAATCCTAAGTCTTCTCCTACTCACCAAGAGTAACCTCCTGTCTTCAAATCCAATTTTCAGATGGTGTAGATGTCACTCAAGATCATGCTTTGAATGAGTGAGCCAAATTTACTCTATAGCTCCTCTACCTCTGACCTAGGAGAAATTAATTTTAAGGTACTTCGTATCTGAAGAGCCAAGTAATAATTGCAAGAAATTATATAAAAGAAATAAAATACACGGTTCCTTCCTTTAAAGACCATATAAACTAATTATGAAGGCAAACATTTCATAAGATGAAATGTGTACAAAAGAAAATGAACATACCTACAAGTCTCAAGAAATAGTATGTAGTCTAAATATTTATTATTTATTTATTTATCTATTTATTATTTTTTGAGACAGAGTCTCACTTTGTCACTCTGGTAGAGTGCCATGTCATCATAGCTCACAGCAACCTCAAACTTTTGGGCTGAAGTGATTCTCTTGCCTCAGCCTCCCAAGTAGCTGGGATTACAGGCGCCCACCACAACGCCTGGATATTTTTTTTTAGAGATGAGGTTTCGCTCTGGCTCTGGCTCTGACTCTGGTTCAGGCTGTTCTTGAACTCATAAGTTCAGGCAATCCACCCACCTTGGCCTCCCAGAGTGCTAGGATTACGGGTGTGAGCCTCCATGCCCAGTCCTATCTATTTAATTATTTATTTATTTATTCATTCATTCATTTATTGAGACAGAGTCTCACTTTGTTGCCCTTGGTAGAGTGCCATGGCATCATAGCTCGCAGCAACCTCAAACTTTTGAGCTTAAGCCATTCTCTTGTCTCTGCCTCCCAAGTAGCTGGGACTACAGGCACCAGCCACAATGCCTGGCTATTTTTAGAGATGGAGTCTTGTTCTTGCTCAGGCTGGTCTTAAACTCCTAAGCTCAGGCAATCGGCCCATTTCAGCCTCCCAGAGTGCTAGGATTACAGGTGTGAGCCACCATGCCCCTGGCCTGTCTTAATGTTTAAATTCAGAGATGATATTGGTTGATTATGCAGTCATTTATTTATACATTTACTCATTAAATTAATATTATTTGTATGCCCACCAAGCACAGAGCACTGTGTAGGGCATTGTAGAGCAGGAAAACCAGCCCTACCCATCCTCTATTCCAAGAAAACTCTACACTAGGACCTCTACAGGTGCATAGATAATTAAAAATAACTAAGAATGTGCTCACTGTCATCCTAGATGTTTAAAAAAGAGCAAAGAGCATTTGGAGATTGAAGAAATTACTTGTAAATAGGAATCCATGAGATAGTTTCGTGAAGGTGAGTGTTTATTGAAATAGATCTTGAAGATTAGGCGTGGATTTTAAATTAAACATGATGTATATAACACATGCATTTATCTCCACCTACTAAAATGGGAGTAAAAGAATAAAAAGGTATAATCTCTTAAAAGAGAATGAGAAGGGAAATGATGGCATAAAGACAATGTCAGCAACATTTTAGAAGCTAGAAAGCAGATGGTTGAATGCCAAGTGTCTTAGAGACTAGAGAAAATAGAAATCTTAGGTATCAGTAAGCAAAAATATTCACACTGAAGAAGGCTAGATAAGCAAAGGACTTTGAGGCACCAGATCACTGAAGGTGGCACGGAACTGAAAGCAAGAGTATTGTCTGAGAGACTGTATTAAGAACAGTTGGAGTCCTAGATGCCCAACTTCTTCATCTCTGCCAGGTAACTGCTCCTCCCCTCCCCTGGCAGAAGGTAGAAGGTTTACTTCTTTGTAAGGGTAAACTAAAGGCATACTGGCCTTGGAGACACCAGGCAAATCTGAGAACAGAAGTAAGGCAGCAGACTGAAAATGCAGCAATTCAATGGCAGTCTGCCTACCAATTTATGAGGCCTTCAACTCTCAACTCCTCTTAATTATGCAAACATTGGCAGTCATTCCTGTATAGCCTACACAAGAATTTGGAGGATTCTTCATTTGAGAAACAAATAGGAAAGACCTACACTTTCAAACAAAGATTTTTAAATGAAAAGCTATATTCACACTTAATTACTCATGCAAAACCCACCCATCACTAAGCTCCACATATTAGCACAGAGTGATCAATAGCACTGCAGTGCCTCACTCTTAAATTCAGGGTGGCCACAAAGTTCGTGTGCAACAGCTATTTAAATTGCACACAAACTTTATGGCCACCCTGTATAAGTGAACCAATATCTGAGGAAAACTTCTAATTAGAGAGATAAAAACAAATACATGTAAGAAACCTCTCAAATATAAGAGAGACAATATAGGGAGAAGAGGATCTAGATAACACTAAAAAGATACTGTAACCTTGGCTTGGGACCTGTAGCTCAGCGGCTACAGTGCCAGCGACATACACTGGAGCTGGCAGGTTCAAACCTAGCCTGGGCCTGCCAAACAACAATGACAACTACAACCAAAAAATAGCCAGGCATTGTGGTGGGCGCCTGTAGTCCCAGCTACTTGGGAGGCTGAGGCAAGAGAATCGCTTAAGCCCAAGAGTTGGAGGTTGCTGTGAGCTGTGATGCCACAGCACTCTACTGAGGGAGACATAGTAAGACTCAGTCTCCAAAAAAAAAAAAAAAAAAAAAAAGAAGATATACTGCAACCTTGAAATGTGGATGTGGACAGGATCAATAGAAGAGTATATTTAGATAACATGAAATAATAGTTCAAGATGAAGAATATGATACAAATAAAAAATTAAATAAAATGGCTGGGAGGTGGAAAATTATCAGAAAGTAGAACAAAAATATAAGCATAGAAATAGAATAAAATAGGTAAAAATTTAAAGGACCATCCATCAGACTTGTCTGATTTGAGGGGAAGTTAATTAAGAACACTTCTGTTTTTCTTTCCTGAATATAGAACAAGATGAAAAATGGACATGAATGCTAGAGCGATGAAGGTCAAAGTATTCACATTATTGTTGTTAGTGTTGTTTGGAAGTCATGGTTTTTTAGTCATGCAATCAAATCACTTTGCATTTTTTCTATTCCAGAGAAGACTTATCTATCAGTCATGGGTATGACTGGACAGCCACCTCCCAACATGCACACACACACATACCCACAAAATGAATCAGTGCCTGTAGGTTGGGGCATGGAGGAGCAGAGCAGAATAAATCCTAAAGATGAACTAGATTCAACCAGAGAGAAGAGAAGTGGCTAAGTCAAGCATGCTCAGTTCCATCTGTCAAACTTACCAATCTGATAAGTAAGTCTTCCTTTCCCAAAACTGGGATTGAGAGGGTTGAGATAAACTGGAAAGATCCCAAAGACTTCCAGAAAGGAAGTGCATGCAAGTGTGGTGTGTATGTGGCATGTGTATACATACACATGTGCATGTACATGTGTGTGTGTGCACACAGTAGAAAGTAAATCAAAATGATACTGGACTTCTTAACAGCAACTGTGAAAGTGAGAAGGTAAGGGGTAATGGCTGAAAAATTCTGAAGAAAAATGACTTCCAACTTAGAATTTTATCTGTACCAATCAATCAAGTTGGAATAATACATTTAAAGGCATGTAAAAACCTCTAAGTTTTATTTTCCAGGAACTATAGGAAGCTATTGGAGAGATGTGACACCAAAATGAGAGAGTAAACAGAAAAAGATATTCAGGAAACAGAAAACTTACACAAGAATATGAGGGGAACTTCCATGGCAGCGGTGAAAGGACAGCTCAGGAGATGCTAGAGAACAACCAGAATTGAACAGGCACCAGGAGCCTTGTCAACCAAGAAAAAAGAAATGAAATTGGTACCATTTGTCATACTCAGTGTGACAGAACTGAGAGATTTTTAGAAAACCATAGGTCATTCATTATATTATTCCACTGTGACCAATGTTTCTGCACTGTGAAAGTGAAAGCCTTCTCTGCTAATCTAGCTCAAAAGTGTGGTGTGTGAATTTTTGGATAGTGAGGCATACACTTGCTATTGAGGGTTGAAGATCCTTATTTTCTTATACCAAGTAAAAAATAATATTTCAAATGGAAAACTCACAAGTAAACAAAAACTTGTTATTAGAAATATGGATATGTAGAAGAAAACAATGTAATTATTAAGAATGTGTTGCCTCAAAGGAACAGGAATTGAGAGTGATAAATGATGAGAAAGGGAGCTGCTATTTTTCACTGCAAGTTCATAGCATCATCTATTTTTTTTGCCTCCTATAAATTCTATTTATATATTCGTATAGCTGTGTTTTTTTTCTTTTTTCTTTTTTAACAAGTGAACAGTTTATTGAGAATTGAACAAAGGTATGATGTGATACAGTACTCAAGATAGGTATAATACTACTACTCACACAAAAACTTAAATTTCACCCGCAAAAAAATCACAAAACAAAAGAGAAAGCAATTTCACTGTTATGAAATAAGATATTTCATGCAAAGTATTAACTCTGCCCCCCCAAAAGCCCAACTTCCCAACAAACAAAAAACTATCTGGGAATATTGCTATGCTAACATATTAACCACAGTATAATCATTCATAGGAAAACAGCAATTAAGCAATATTCCATATGGAACATTCCAAATATTCCTTATTTCTATTAACTACTCCTACAAAGAACTATTTTATATTTTCAGTTACTATTAGATATACACACCTAGTGTCTTCTCCCTCTTCTCCAAATACCTATTGATTGTCTATTATGGTTCACATTCAGTGCAAGTGCTCTAGAATACAAAGATGAACAAGTAGAAGCCCTCACATTCAGTGAACTTACCATCTAGCAGGACAAATAACTATAACATAATTACTAAGAAAAGAGAGAGAAAACAGAAATTAGGTGTCTCTATGTAAGAAACAGGGCCCGAGAGAAGATTCATAGACATGAATTCTGAGCTAGGACTAGGTAAAAAGAGACTTGGGGGTAGTAATTCTGTTTTGCTATGTTTTTGCTTTCTGTGGACCTAGAATTTACTATTTTGAATATCAAGGTCAGAAGTATGTGCTATAAAACCTAAATTCCCAATATCCCAAATAATTATATTCTGACTAAATAAATTTCCTCAATTATATTTGTCCAACAGAAATCATTTTAATGGTACTGTTAAAAAATGGTCCTTGGCTCAGTACCTATAGCTCAGTGGCTAGGGCACCAGCCACATACACCTGAGTTGGTGGGTTCAAGCCCAATCCAGGCCTGCCAAACAACAATGACAATTACAACAAAAAAATAGCTGGGCAAATAAAAAAACGTTCTTTACTTAAGAATCAGTTGGGGCGGCACCTGTGGCTCAAAGGAGTAGGGCACCAGCCCCATATGCCGGAGGTGGTGGGTTCAAACCCGGTCCCAGTCCTGGCAAAAAAAAAAAAAAAAGAATCAGTGAGTTACTGATTCTTAGTTTGCCCCTGTCATCTACCCAAAGTATTCCATAAAATGGTGATTTGAGGCAAAAAGGAAAAAAAAAAAGGCTATGAATCACTAATGCGAGTAAGGTTTCCTACAATGTGGTATTAATTCAGCTTTCTGTCTTAAAATCTAATTGTTGAAGTTACCTTGAATTACAAAATATCTAGCACTACATATGTATCACCCGCCTTTGTTTGAGTTCTTTAATATGACAAGTCAAAGTTTGAGATCAATTATAAAATTACCTGTATATTCTTGTGTGGCATCAAGTGGGTCAATCCAGACAGTAACACTTTCTGCAGGCACCTCTTTAGGGGTAGTTACTTCCTTTAGGATATCTTCAGGAATCTTATGATCCCACACGATAACCTCCTGATCAGCTGCATCCACATGTTCCTCAGTATTTATCTGCATTAAAAACAGTTAAAAAATAAGAAAAAAGATCACTATTTAATAAAACACAAAAGAAAAGAACATTTCAGACAAAATCACATAAACCATAAATAAGTAAATTCCTATATCAAGGCTCCTTATTGAAAAAATGAAAATATATTATAAAAGAAATTCCAGTGACTTTTCAATCTAATATTTAGTTGGCTAAGACAGAGAACTCGAACAGAAAAATTTAGAGAAACTAAGCATCAAAGAAACAAGTTACTTAAAGTTAATGATTATTTATGAAAAATAGAATCCCTAAAGAGTGACAATGTTCTGGAACACTGAACATAAGTACCTAGGATTAGAACCAACTAGAGTCAGAGGGAGAAAAATGACAATGGACTTAAACAATATACCTTAAAAATGGGGAATTAAGAATGTTAGGAGATAAAATAGTCTAGAAAAATGATCATCTAAATGACCAATAAGTAAAAGGAAAACTGGAAATGATAAAACAGCTAAGCTATAAACTCTAAATAAAACAGAAATAAACAAAGATCAGTCTTCACTATACACCAAAGATGTCAGAGAATAGAGAGGTAAAGTCAAATTTCGACTTCTTATTTTACTACAGAACAAAATTAAAATATTAAGTAAATTTGATTTACTGACAAAATATGTATAAGGGTATTAGGTGAGGACAGAATATATATGGGTGTGTGTGACCTTATATAGTAAGTATTCTATTCATTCACGAAAACACTACAGATTTCTTTAAATTGAGATTTCTTGGCACTACTGCCAGTTTGGACAGTACAAGTCTTTGTTATGGGGCTGTCCTGTGTATTAGAGGATGGTTAATGGCATCCCTAGCTAGATGCTTGAAGCACCACCCCTCAGTTTTGACAATCAGCAATGTCTCCAGACATTTCCCAATATGTCTTTGCTCCATCCAGGGTGGAGAACCACTGCTTTAAATAGTAAACTTCTTAATGCATACTTAAAATATACTCTGATTTGTAAAATGTTTTTAAAATAGCGTTTTAGAACTGCACTTACTTTGTAAACTGATAAACAGCAATGGATCAATCTAAGACTTGACTGTACTTCAAGAATTAAGTTAATACAAACTGCCAACCTTATTCAAATACTGTCTCATCACAAAACTTCCTCTATCAGATAATAATATTCATATACACAAAAGAAATGTACTCAAACTGTGGATTTCAGTTAAGGCCTAAAACTCTAAGCAGAATAGGCTGCTGGGTCCTGTGCTTCTGCCAAGCCCCCTTCACGTTTATACTGCATGTAAAGCCAGGCCTAGGCCCCATGCTACCAGACAGACAGATCACAGCACCAATAATAACATAAGTAGAAAGTCACGAGCAAGGTAAAAACCCCACACTATCCCAATCTCTGGAAGGTACCCTGAAATGTCCCAAATTGTCACAGGGGAAGTTCAAATAGTAATAGTCAAGAAACATCAAACCTCTTAAATCATAAAACATTCCTTGGTATACAGCACAGTTAACATCCAATTCATCCACTCACTTAGGCCTTTACTAACTCAGCATATGCTTATTGATTGCTCACTATATTGCAGACATAGTTCCAGGGCCTAAAGTTATAATGGTGATTAGTGTGGGACAAAAACTTCTGCTCTGTGGAACCCAGATTCGAGTGTAGATAAACTATAAATAAAATACATGAGTAAAACAGTATGTGGGACAGTGATGAGGAAGAGGAAATAAGGAAAAGGACAGAAAGCGTATTGTTGGAGAGTAGAGTTACTCTTTAAGAAAAGGTGGCTAGGATTATTCATAGTTCCCCAAATTGGAAACTATCTAATATTTACCAACTGTTGGATAAACATATTTGATATATCCATACAATGGAAAGTTATTCAGCCATAAATAGTAATGCAATCTGGTTCATAATAGAGCATGGATGAACCCTCTTGCTTTGTAAAAGAAGCAAGACACAGGAAGACCATATACTATATGATTCCAATAATGTAAACTGCCCAGAATGGGCAAATTTATGGAGATAGTTTAGTGGTTGCCTAGGGTAGGTGACAGAAATAAGAATTAATAGTACACATGCACAGAGATACTATTAAGGTGATGAAAAAGTTCTAAAACCCATGAATAACAATAGCTGCACTTCTGGCAGATCACTAAACAAATATTTGAAATAAGCAAATTAAGCTGGGTGTGGTGGCCTAGGCACTCCTGTATTCCCAGCTACTATGTAAGCTAGAGAGGACTGATGGAGCCCTGGAGTTTGAAAGTGCAGTGAGCTATGATTATAGCACAGCTCTCTAGCCCAAGCAACATACCTTATCGTCAGGAAAAAATAGGCAAATTATATGATATATAAATTATACTGTAATAACATAGCTTTAAAAAAAAAGATAAGGCAGTCAGGGAAGCTCTCACTGAAAAGGTGGTATTTCAGTGAAGACAGAAAGGAAGTGAGCCTGGCAGGCTCTAGGGAAAAGTAGTTCCAGCCCAGTGAATAACAAATGCAAAGACTCTAAGGTGGGAATGCGCCTAGAGTGCTCAGAGGGCAGGAAGGAGTCCAGCAGACTAGAGCAGAGGAAGCCAAGGAGAAAGGCACTGGAGATGAGGTCAGACAGTAACGACAGCCAGGTGGTGATGGACCTTATGGGTCATAACACAGAGCCAGTTGCCCTCCACCATTACCTCTATTAACAATGTGCTAAGGGTCCTAGCCATTGCAGTCAACTAAAGAGAGGCGAGAAGCACGTGAGAAGGCAAAAAGATTAGAAAGAAAACCATTAATATGTAGTTGCTTACTAAGCACTAAGAAAATCAAAAAAAGCTTACACATAAATGCCACTCAAATCAAACTCCTTACAGAATTTTCCCCCTTCTATTTGGAAACTGAACAAGCCATTTCTGAAATTAACTTGGTAGCACAAAAAGCCAGAAAGAGTGATCCTGTTTTGTTTGATCTATATATTAACAATACCTAAATTAGTACAGCCACATCAGGATCAGTAAACAAATACTTGTTGAATATGAATGTTCTTCAACTTACAATGGAACTACATTCTTGAGAAGAAACACTAAGAAAGAGGCTTTAAGGAGGTGGGAGAAAAAGTCGTCCTGCTGAACCAGCAAGTCTGGAGGGCCCACAAGAATATGAATATGAAGTAACCTAGATGATCAATGACTAATAGAAAAAGGCATTAAATACTGCCTAGAGGCGCAGAGAAGCCAATGAAAGACTTGCAGCCAACTTCAAACTGAGAGAGTACTTAATAGGTCTGCAGGCCTGTGCATCTGTCTCTCTCACTTCTCCTCTCTCACCTCTCCTGTTCCCGCAAGAGAATCCGCTTACAACTCTCTTTGGAAGTGCTCTAAACTTTCTTTTTATTCTTCCTAAATAAGATCTCTGTTACCCTGAAATTTGTGTAAGTTACTTTTACTTCTATCCACACTGCCCGGGTCAATCCAGTTTCCATTCACTTTTATGTTCCATTACTGCTCTGCCTCAGCTGAACTTTCTAGCTCAGCCAAGTAACTGAATCAGGTCAACTGGATTTGGGGAACCAGGAACCCCAGCAATCCTGATGAGCCCATCATAAATTAAAAATGTCTTACATTGAAATGAATTTGATACATCTGACCTACCAAACAGCATAGCTTAGCATAGCCTACTTTAAACATCCACAAACACACAACAGTCAACAGTTGGACAAAATAACCTAACTCAAAGCCTATTTTATAATAAAATATTGACTATCTCACGTAATTTATTGATAATCAATCAGTATGATAATCATACCGAAAATGAAAAGCAGAAGGTTGTGCAGGTACTCAAACTAAGGTTTCTAACTGATTGCATATTGCTCTTGCACCATTATAAAGTTGAAAAATTGTCAAGTCAAATCATCTTAAATTGGGGAACATCATCTATACAAAAGTTCTTAAGACAAGTGTGCCTACTATTTAATCATATGTACATACATATATACATGTATACACACACATACATGTATTTAAGCTAGGCATGTATCTCAGGTTCCAGAAAGGGAAAGGAAACTATTCCTCATCAATATTGTCAAATCTCAAGGCTCCAAAACACAATTAATGCCATTAGTAATGACAGTTCAGATACTCTGACGTTGAAGGGTCTTTTGGTTAATGGAAGTCAACCACTTACTGACCTTCTCTTTAAATCATTATATCCTAGTAAGTTCTGGGATATAATACGTCACATAGTATCTGTCACACACTAGGTATGATAGTTAATTTTATCTGTTAACTTGACTGGATCACAGGGAGCCCAGAAAGTGGCTAAACATTATTTGTGTTTGTGAGGGTGCTTCTGGATGAAATTAGCATGTCAATCAGTAGACTCAGTAAAATACATTGCCTTCCCTATGGTGGGTGGCAGCATTCACTCCGTTGAGGGCCTGAAAAGAACATAAAAGATGGAGGAAAAGAGAATTTGCAACTTCTTCTGCCTGACTGCTGAGCTGGTGCATCAGTCTTCCTCTGCCGGTCGTCAGAGTGAGACTTCCACTGCTGGCTACCCTGGTTCTTAGGTCTTTGGGCTTAGACTGAATAGCACCAGTTTAGCTTGCAGGTGACAAACCATGGGACTTTTCCATCTCCACAATCATATGAACCAATTTCTTATAGTAAGTTTCTATTGGTTCTGTTTCTTTGAAGAACCTTGATCAGTACAGTAGGTATTCAGTAACTATTTTCTAAATGTATAAATATCCCTTGACCTGTCCCCTATTCCCTTCCTACCTTTTTAGAAGCCTTTTCATATCAACTACCATCTCTCAAACATATCCTTATAAACAATTAAACATGCTGTAGTGACACATATCTTAAAAACAAATATAGCAAAAAGAAAACAAAGAAAATCCACAGAACTGTCTCTTAGTCGCACACAACACCATAGCCAACTTCCTTAGAAGCCCTATTTCTTGAACAACTTGTTTTTACTCACTTTCTCTACTTCCTTACCTCCCAATTACATATTGCCTGAGTTCAAATTCTAGCTCTTCCATTTATTTGGTATGTGACCAACTTAGGCTAATCGTCTAACCTTTCCGAGCTGCAGTTATCTCATTGGTAAAAGCTATAAAATACAGACTTCCTTATAAGGTTCTTAAAAGAAATTGATGAAGTAGATAAAGGTAAAATAATCTTAGCATAGTGCTTTATACAGGATAAGCATTTAATAAAGCCTGGCTGGTATTATTCTTGTTAAATGATTATCTTTACATTTCATTACCTTGGTCCTAGGCCCTGATGTTTCTCTCTCTTTCAAGTTATGTTCGCTGCTTAAACAATCCTGCCCACAAATAGCTTCAATTAACAACACAACATGGATGACTCACAAATTTGTTGTGTTGTTTTTTTTTGGGGGGGGGGGAATCTTTTTTATTTTTATACACATGACAAGATTTTACACCAAGACTAGTACATAAACACATAAATTTACTTTCACGAAGAATGTTAAAAAATTTTTCAACTAAAAAAACCTGCTTCTTTTTGTAACCCACAATCTCAACATTTTATACTATAGGGGAGAAAAGGATTGGGGGAGCATCCAGAACAAGTTATCTCCCAGAAGAAAAACCTAAAGAAACAACAGAAAACACAGAGCAAGATGAAGAAGAAGAAATGGATGCAGGAATTGATGAAGAACAAGAAACAGCAAAGGAATCTACAGCTGAAAAAGATAAATTGTAAAAGACTCACAAATTTGTAATTTCCAATTCAGACATGTCTTCAGAGCTTCAAACCTATATTCAAGAGCTCTAACATCTTCCCTTGGACAAATCAAAGGCATATTAATGTAACAAGTCTAAAATGGAGCTCATAATATGCCTCCACACAATTTGTCACCCCCCCATTCTCCTTTACCATTAATAAAATGCCAATTGTGAAAGTTATTAAATAAGTTATTTTTTGACAGATCCCTAAAATTTTTTTCATATCCTTTATGTACTTCTTCTACAACCATAACTCCAATTCAAAACTCCAATTCTCTTACCCGAAAAAGTCGACAACTGTTCTCTTTGCATCTACTTTGCTTATCTTCAAACTATTCTCTAAGCATCTCCTCTGAGTTCTCCCATTCATTTAAAACACTACAGTTAAGAGTACACTTCTGTTACACCTCCTTCTATACAGAATTAGACAAACCTGAGATGATTCTCTGACCACTAAATCAATGTTGGTGAGCCTAAGATTATTTTCTAGCTGTGCAACCTTTGGCAATTTATTTAACCTTTCCAAGCTTTGATTTCTTTATCCAAAAATTGGAGGCTAAGGAAAATAACTTCTTATTTATGTTGCTGTGAAAATAAAATACTAATAGCATTTAAAAAGTCTAATTCAGCTACTTGCTAAGGGATAAATATTGGCTAATATAACAACTAATAAAATGCCAATTGTGAAAGTTATTAAATAGAAGTTATTTTTTGACAGATCCCTAAAAATTTTTTCATATCCTTTAGTATTTTGGATGCAGGAACTGATGAAGAAGATAAGCATAACTTCCCACTGTCTTGAGTTCTAGTCCTGATCTCTCACATGGCCTATTCTAATAGTCTCTTAATTAGTCTCATCTACCTTCAAATGCCCACAACCCAAAATATGGCACATTGCAGGCCTCAAGAAAAGTCAAGGAAGTTGGCATTCTTTTAGTAATCTAACAATAGATTAAAGATCATGTCCAAACTCCTTAGGGCTTAAAATATGATCTTGCCTATGGTTACCTTTTGAATCTCTTCCACAGTCATTTACCCAAATGCATCTTTCTGAAACTCATCCTATTACCACCTCTTTGGGGTCTGCTCCTTTGAACTAGTTGCTTTTCATCTACCCTCAGTACTTAATATCTACACCAATTACTAGTTATTCCAAAGAGAACACTAAGGTTCAAAGAAGTTAATTGACTAGGCTAGTAACAGGATAAGATGTCAAGTCAATCAAGTGTTCTTTGCATTATATTAGTGCTCTCAAACTTTTCCAGTGAGTACTTCTGTTACACAAGAGATGAGTTTAACTCTCACCCTATAGATTTAAGGAAAGCAGAGACCAAAGCTGTGACTAACAGCCTGGAGTATCATGCTTTATCTTCAAATAAGTCAAAGTTCGCAAAACTTTGAAAAAGTCAAATTGAGGACAGGAGCCTCTCAAATACAAAGTCACCTATCCATTAAATCAAAACTATTAAACTAAATTTGTTTGTTCTGTGGCTGCAAACTCACTCCAAAAATACTATCCATAGCCTTCATTTTCACTGTTAGGCACAAGGATACAATCAGAGACAATTTGGCTTTAGTTCCTATTACTTTGGCATAATGAAATCACAGGAAAGTAGTGGGAGAAAATAGATCGATCTTTCCCCAATTATACAGGGCACTAGGATGAAAGAAAGGGGTATATGTTACTTCTCAATGGTCATTTTCCATTACAAAGTAAAATGAGTAGGCCACAATTTCATTTTCTTACCAAAAATGTTCGAGTGAGGCTGGAAAAACAACCTGACACTTAAGACTGCACTTCTGAGCTTTGAGGAAAATGAAGGCAGAATCTTAGGCTGACTTTACTTCTCAGATGGCTACAAGTGGCCTCTAGTTAAATAACATATGGGCGTAAGGAGACAGTGCAAAATGACACCACCTTTGCATAAATGAACACAACTGCTTCTATTCCATTAATCACCACCGATACCAACATGCATACTACAGATGTTCATGGAAATATTCAAATCATCACAAGAAAACAAAAAGTTACTTTATATTAAGTCAGAGACTTCAACATCTGCAATTCCAAAAGCTTAGCTTTTGTATGGAATAAAATGCAGCTCGCTATCCTTGGCAGCTATTCCTTTTTATTGTTTGCTAATAAGTGAGAATACACATGCACATACAGACATGTTTTCAATATTTAAGATATTTTTGTCTCAAGTTTTAAAAAAAATTCAACTCTGTTTGCCATATTTCAATATTACTGATTTTACGCTTTACAATTATATGCTTTAAGAAGTCATACTGTAAGTTTTAAGTAGCCCCTAAACATCTAGCTAAAATAGTTTGTATAAGCTGTGGAGTGTATGAATTTCAGATTTTCCACATGTAAAGTGGGCACAAATAAAATTTTTCTTCTTAAAGTTGCCATAAGGATCAAATAAAGGCCTGTGTGACCAGTATTCGGGCACCTAGAATACATTCAATAATTGATCATTATTAGTACTGTTGTAACCATTATATATCAATGTCTTCGAAATTCTGTTTCTTCTATAAATTCTTAGGGAAGGAAGCACATGTGTTTTAGAAAAGAGAAAAAGCTATTTCACAAGCACGCCCTACATTTAGATGCAAAAAAAGTATTATTTGTGATAATAAAACAGAGTAAGCAAAGAAAAAAAATGGAAATATTTTGTGTTTTGTTTGAGTAGAAATTTGAAAACAAGTCTACTAATTTCAACTACATCTGGTATCCAGCAGCTTATGATAAAAAATCCAATGTTCCTTTTTGCTGAGAAAAAAAAAAAAATTAAGAAAAAAGACAAAGAAAGATGAGGGGGAGAGGAGAAGAAAATAAAATCCCAAGCACTAAAATAGACTGAAAGAAGGACAATACTCTCCCAACTCTTCCAAAATATAGTAAAAGTTCAGTCAGATACCATCCAAAGAACTGTGTGTGGGTTTCAATATCTCTGTTTAGCTAATTAATAACATTCCTCTGGAAACATTTTTTTCTTCCTAGTACTGTTAGGGTGAGTTAAGACACACATTTATAAAGTACTGTTATGCTATGTTAAGGGCTTCCTCTGGAATTGCAATAAATTTTTTAAAGTTTTATTCAATTTCACTACAACTCCACTGAAATGATGAATTCAAAAAGTATTAATAACAAATCCAAAATGCCTGGATTTCCCTAAAAAAAGTCAACTCCTTCTCCAGAAGCCTACCAAGAGAAAATGCAAATGTTATTCAATTCTTACTTTCTGGAGTAAACAGGGATCTTTAACCAAGTGGCAGCATGAAGTTGCTGGAAAGCACATTTCCAAAATACTGTATTTCTCTGAAGGACTCCCAAACTAAATACCATTAAGAGCGTCCTGATAAAATTACAACTTCATACATGAGTATACTGCCCCCCTCACACACACACATACACCCAAATGCCCTGAATACTAACAGCTCTGCAACAAGACTTGCTCTTGGCCTTTTAGGCAAGACTGCCAGAAAAGGCGTATTCTACAGTCTCGACCTTCCAGGGAAGAAATCAAGGAAGGATAGAAGGCCGTGGAGATTTTAGTCCAACCCTTCATTTGACAGAGGAGCATGAAGCTGGGGGTGCAATCAGCTTTCTCAGCATTTTGGTATCAAAGCCCATGCAGGGCTCCTGATCCCGGGTACACCTCAGGCGCCCACACAATGAGGAGGGGCCAAAAGGGCACTCTCCCTGAGTCAGACTACTTGCAACCTCACTCAGCTCTTTTGCAGTGTTACGACCGTGTGCACTTCTAGTTCTGCGTGTCAATGTCCCCATCCACACAATGGGATTCACAACCAGGCTGTCACAAAGAGTCAAGGCGCCGAGCCACGTTCCCAGGCGCCCAGGCTGTCGACCCGAGCGAGCCTCCCGCCCGTCGGCTCCCACCGCGCCCGGAGCTCGCAGCACCCACCTGCACGCTGGGGAAGGCCGTCTTGAGCAGGTAGAACATCTTGCGGTTGGACAGCACGTCGCCGCTGGTCATCTTGTCCTCGGCTCCCTCCCGCGTCTTCCCCTTGGACTTCTCGTGGAGGACATTGCTCTCGCGGACGCGCCTCACCTCGTCGCCGCCGCGGACGGCGGCCAGCACGGACACGGCCAGCATCTCGCGCAAGTCCACGGTACCGCCGTCGGCCACCGCAACGGGCCCCGCCGCGCCGCCGCTCGGCTCGCCACCCAGACCGAAGAGGCTAAAGCGGCCGGCCAGGAAGCCCGAGTAAAGGTGGTAGAGCACGCCGAGCCCCAGAAGGCAGAAGACGGCCACCCCCAGCGGGGACAGGCGGATGCCCATCGGAGCCATGGCGCGGAAGGCCGGGCTCCGGGGCGGCGGCCCTCACAGGCCTCCCCGCGCCCGCCGCTGCCGCCTCGCTCCGGGCCGGGCGCCGCGCGGGCTACACCGGCGGCCGCTGTCCGGCGCCCATGCGCCCCATCACTCCCTCCCAGGAAAGGCCGAGCTGCGCCGCGAAGACTACCGCTGCCGCCGCGCGCCAGACCCCGGGCAGCACACCGCGGCTGCCCCGCCGGCCGGCGGATTAGACTTCCACGTTAGCCAACCGCCGCGAGGTGAAAGGGGAGCGTGGGTGTGTATCCGGGTTACGCGAGGGGCGTGGTTAAGGGGCGGGGCGGGATCACCACGCCCCTGGGGGCGGGGCTGCCATGGGGCGGGGCGGCCAGCTCCCGGCTCCTGGAGGCGCGGCTCTTTCGTCGGGATCAGACCGAATTTGGCTTTTTGAAAAACTAGACGTGGCAAGCTGCTTCCTGCACAGGAGAGGGGACTGGATGCCTTGTGAATATTCACTTTAAATCTCCCTTTGTACGACTTTGGATGGCTGAAAGAAAGCCACAGTGACAATCTATCACTCCCATCCATCTCTCAGATGATTGAAGAACAGAGGAAAAGATAATAAAGCCATTTTTAAAAAGATCTATAAGTTTTTTTCTGCTGGCGCAAGTATGCACAGAGCCTGTGCCTTTAAATCGCGTCTCGGCGCTCCTCCGGGCAGGGCGGGCCCGGGAGTGAGGGCAAGAATTTTTCTTGGCTCTTTATTTTGTTGGCACTAAACGCTTACGTGCATATAATGTGTAGTTTCGCTCTGCCGCCACCTGCCAAAATAAACCGTTCTCTAAGCAGCTGAAAAACATCCCTTGATCCCGGGCTTCTCTAGTGGAGGAAAACACACCGATCTCTCTCACTTCCACGACGCTTCAGCCCTGCCCTCCTACCAGAGGTAGAGGCGGGAGAGAAGTTGCTTGACACAACCCAGTTGAAACAAAGGTTGTTCTAAGATGGTCAATTTAGAATATTTAATCTTTGATATAGGCCCTCCAAATGTACCATGCAGAGGTATTTAACAGAAATAACTGCCTTCTACTGTGCCATTGATCTTAGCGATGATAGTGAATACTTACTGAAATATTCATAAGTTTCTCTTTAATCTTAAAAGTCAATATTAAGATATACGGTATTATTCTTAAATGTTAAAATATTTATATAACATCAAAATGCAGCCTATTTTACTGTTCCTAGCTAAGTGGCATTGGTTTTAAGTGAGTTTTGATATTATCCACTTTAAAAACCACAAGTATTAAAACACACACACACACACACAGAAGTATGCCAAAGTTCTGAACATCCATTGCTGAGCAAGTCGTGTAGAACCGGACCTTTCCTGCTTCCTTAGATTCCAGGGACCTCTAGAATTTGGGTGTGCTTATACAGATACAATAAACACTGACTATTGATGTCTTGGTTTCCCTGCCAGCAATCTATAAGTAGCTTACAAATAATCACAGCACAAAATCAGGTACAAATACAAATCAATGGAAGAACAACCCCTAGGGTGACAACACACCAGAACTTAAGGAGCTGGCATTGTTCTCAGCTTTCAATGCAACTTTGCAATTAAGCAAAGCTACTCTCAAAAGAAATCTGAAAGAGAAGATCACAGGGTAATCATGGATACTCATCCTAGTAATAAAAATAAAGATCAGAGTCAAAATATAAAAGCCTTACAGAATCACTGCAAATTGCACTATGAGATCAAGAAAAAGATTTGAGTTGGGTGGTAATCATGGAAATATTGAAACCATCATCAGGAAGGCTGGCTAAGGTTTATCAAAATGAACCAGATAAAGTTTTCCAAGAATATTGGAAAAGAATGTAGTGCCACTTTCACTATGACACTGTACATAGTATCAGTGAAACCACCAAGAAAGTTACTAAAAGCTCTGAAACATTTCTGCTGTAAGAACGAGATTTAAGACTCCAAGGAGAAAATGCCAAGGCACATGAAAAGGAGAGTGGATTTAAAAATCATAGTTCTAAGAGGTGTTCTAATACTGAGGTGATAATTATTAATAGATAGTAAACCTATCTATTAATAAAATAGCTAAAATTTAATCAAGAGAAACTGATTAGAAAGGAAACTAATTAATTATATGTGGAACTGCGACCTTGTTTTAAAACAACCTTCATAGGAACTTGATTGAAAAAAACTGGCTTTATTAGTAACAAGTTTTCAGAAGCTTGAAAAAAATGCATATGTACTAATGATAATTATATGAAAGTAAATGTAAGATAACAGGTAGGTGAATTTGAGGTAATACTAGTCTTACAAAAATAATTTTTCACCTAGGTATTGAAGAAGATGAAGAAAGCCCAATACTACGTATTTCTTCTGTATGGATACTGAAAGCAACAAAGATGTGACACGCAATAGAAACTTCCCCAATCAACTTCTACTTAACTGGCGTACCAGGCACTTGCTCCCACTCCTTTTATTAAGCCCACTTACTGACACCCAGATCATCTATAGGTTCACACCTCATAAGGTAAGTTGAACTAGTGCAATCCCACTATTTGAACATTGTTTCTCAAGAGTCAGTTTACAGGCAGTGGCTGAGTTATAAACATCCAATCTACTAACTCACACTTATGAATGGAAGCTGTTATAGGTAATGGGTAAATGTACCTGTTCCAACTTACATGCAAAATCAACTTAAGAGCACACATACAGAGCCCAGCTCATTTCTAACCCAGGGACTGCCTGTATTTCTAACTTCTTTTTGCCCCTGTGACTGTAATAAATACAGTCATTCATCACTCAAAGACTGGATATATATTCCAAGATATGCATTATTAGGTGATTTGTCATTATGCAAATTTTGTCATAGAGTGAACTTACACAAATCTATAGGGTCCAGCACCTAGGCTATATGGTGCAGTCTGTTGCAAACCTGTGAAGCATGTTACTGTACTGAAGGCTATAGGCATTTGTAGCACAGTGGTATTTATGTATCAAGACACATCTAAACATAGAAAAGATGCAGTAAAAATATGGTAATATAATCTTATGGGATCACTATCATATACGTGGTCTGTCATTGACCAAAACATCGTTATGTGTCACATGACTCTACATATTAAATATCAGGTAAACCCAAATATGAGTATAAATACAAAGGGGAAAGCTTGGGATGACTTGATAGAAGTGTTCCAGTGAAAACTGCAACTGAGGCCGGGCATGGTGGCTCACGCCTGTAATCCTAGCAGTCTGGGAGGCAGAGGCAGGTAAATCATCCTGAGCTCAAGAGTTTCAGACCAGCCTGAGCCAGAGGGAGACCTTGTCTCTAAAAACTGCCTGGCACTGTGGCCTGTAGTCCCAGCTGCCAGGGAGGCTGAGGCAAAAGAATATCTTGAGCCCAAGAATTTGAGGTTGCTATGAGCTATGACACCCCGACACTCTACCAAGGGCAACAGAGTGAGACTCTGTCTCAAAAACAAAAATGCGGAAGCGGATTGGGAGGAAAAGGAATCATAAACTTTCAAGCAGATGCTGAAATCAGATTGCTTTAAGAGAATCTGGACGTTTCCAACCTACTTTAAAGAAAGTAGAACTGACCCCAGAGGGTGTGTTACACCTGTGGTTGACTCAAGACAGCATGAAATTGCAACTAGTGACTATAGTCGATAAAAAGCCCTTGCTTTGCATTGAAAAATAGATAAATTAATATGTTTACTTCTTTTAAGTTTAAATGTTTAAGATGGCTAGTTTTTTCTGTAATTCCCCACTTCAGTTTAGATTTTCTCACTTAACGGGCCTACCCCAATCCCAATTACATCACACGAAGGATCTCTTCTTCATGTCTGGGGGTTGCAAATTTTCCTACAAAGTTTACTTTTTTTTTTTTTGAGACACAGCCTCAAGCTGTCACCCTGGATAGAGTGCTGTGGCATCACAGCTCACAGCAACCTCCAATTCCTGGGCTCAAGCGAGTCTCTTGCCTCCACCTCCCAAGTAGCTGGGACAACAGGCGCCCGCCACAATGCCCGGCCATTTTTTGGTTGCAGCCGTCATTGTTGTTTGGCAGGCCCGGGCTGGATTCAAGCTCAGGTGTATGTGGCTGGCGCCTTAGCCCGTTGAGCCACAGGCGCCAGCCCAAAGTTTACTTTTCCTTATGCTTTCATGAAATAAGCAATACCCATTTATGAAACAGTATTAGCATCTTAAATGTTGAGGAAATTTTGGTTTGTCTGAGTGACTTCTCACCCCCAAAATTACCCTGGAATAAAACTGTTTTGTTTTAATTAATCTCTGCCAGTCAGTTTCCCGTATTTTTCATTTTTCCTTTAAAACATGCATTTCAGGGCACAATGTTATTAGTGAAAGGTTTAGGCTAGCTGAACCCTAGTTAAAACAGGTTTTACTATTTTCCTGTGAAAGAAAACCAAACAACCAACTAATGAAATTTTTCTGTTTAAAGTATAAATCTTCCAAAAAGAATATTATTTGCAGTTCTTCACCTGAGTGATTCTATCCTATTACAAACAATAATTCTAGGGTTTTTTGTTAGTTTTGTTTTTTAAAACAGAGTCTCACTCTGTTGCCTAGTCTAGAGTGCCATGGTGTCAGCATAACTCATAGCAACCTCAAACTTCTGGGTGTAAGTGAACCTCCTGCCTCATCCTCCCAAGTAGCTGGGACAAGAGGTGCCAGCCAAGATGGGTGGCTAATTTTTCTATTTTTGGTAGAGATGGGGTTTCACTCCTGCTCAAGCTAGTCTTGAACTGAGCTCAAGGGTTCCTCTCACCTCACCTCTCAGAGTGCTGGGATAAGAGGTGCAAGCCACCTTGCCCAGCTCCCATTTTGTTAATGGATCAGTCTTGTGGTGTTTGGTTCTGTTGTTAAATGACATTTTTTGGCAGATAGGTCTGAGAACGAGGACTTTTATTTGTGACAATTGTAGACAGTCTGTTTCTAAAACAGGATCTATATCTATTCTTAAAGCTGTTTCCCTCCAAGATTTAGAAATAAATAAATGCGTGACTTTTCAAGTAAGGCAAAAGAATGATGTTAGCATTGTATCATTTCACTATGGCCCTGATCTTAGCAATAGTAACAGAGAATGCTTATTAAACCAGGGTGATGCTGCAGTATAGTTGTCCCTAAGTATGTGTGGGGGATTGATTCCAGGACCTCCACAGGTAACAAAATCTGAGGTTGCTCAAATCCCTCATAAAAAATGGTGTAATATTGGGCGGCACCTGTGGCTCATTGAGTAGGGCACCGGAGCCATATACCGAGGGTGGCCAGTTCAAACCTGGCCCCGGCCAAACTGCAACAAAAAATAGCCGGGCATTGTGGAGGGTGCCCATAGTCTCAGCTACTGGGGAGGCTGAGGCAAGAGAATCACCTAAGCCCAGGAGTTGGAGGTTGCTGTGAGCTGTGACGTCACAGCACTCTACTGAGGGCAATAAAGTGGGACTCTGTCTCTACAAAAAAAAAAAGGTATAATATTTGCATATAGCCTATGCACATCATCGCATATAGTTTAAGTCATCTCTGTGTTACTTATAGTACCTAATCTGCTGTAATGCTATATGAATGGTCATTATACTACATTTTTAACTTTTGTATTCTTTTATTGCATTTTTAGTTGTTTTTATTTCAAATATTTTTGATTTAGTTGGTTGAATCTATGCATGTGGAACCCATGGATATGGAGGGTCATTAACTATTTATACAATGGAAAACTGGGTATAATTACTCTTTGAAATTATAATCACTCTAATCTATAATATATTCATAGTGTGAAGCCAGGTAGAGTTTATATATCTTTATATCTTTAGTATCCTTTATATACTCCTTTGCATGTAGCAAGAACTCAGGAATTATTCATGAAACCAGACTTTTAAAAACTAGTTTTAATGAAATGTTGTCTATTGTATAAAGGGTTTCTTAAAAATATTGAATTTAATAAATACCTTAAGGGCCCAGAACTCATTTTGTCTGTTTAAAACACTTGTTTCACCAGCATACAAGTAAGCTGAAATATGTATTTGTTTTGGCTTTGTTAAGATATAAGTATTAGTTACTTTTTGTAACTATGCTTAGCAAAGCATCAATTCAGTTGGAAATGTAAATCTTACCACATTCTGTTTTATTCTTTAGGCAATCAGAACTTACATTACACATTTTGCCCACTATCTACTTGAAACCTGAGGTAAAATTATCTTCTTAAAACTTCATCTATTTAAAAAAAATACCTAGAATTTTCTAGATGTGGCACCTAGAATTTTTTTAATCCGTAGAAAATTGCATTTGCATGAGTCATCAATCATGATTAGGGTACTTAGCGTATGGAAGTGTGCACCTAATTTATGTTTCAGAAGAATTCCAAGATAATGCATATTGCTATTACACAGATTTGGATATAAGATAACTCAAGTCATGCCACTTAGAAAATAAGAAGTCAGCAAACATGGGCAGTGTTTCCAAACATCTTGCCAGTGATAAAAGGTGAAAAAAAAAATTTCACATGCAGATACAGCATCAAAAGCTTTATTAAACAGTATTTACCCTTACCACATGAAATATTCTTATATGTTTTTGAATCCTTTAAGTTGATTTCACGATTCCCTTAGTGGGCCATTGTTGGGGAACAGTTCTCTTACAGTCTCTCCTGTTTCTATAGGTCTCTCCTGCAGAGGGACTGAGTTCCTTTTAAAGGAAGTTGCCTTTCCAAGGATGTCTGTATAGCAGTCTTAGAAAATGGAAATGATGCCTCCCTTTGTCTGGAGCAAAGGACTAGCTGGTTTCATTTATATTATATTATAATGTATAATAGCTCCCTCAGGGGTAAAGGTCAGGCAGGTAATCTGGTAATTGCCAATTGTAAAATATCCAGGGTCCCTAAACTCATCCCATCATATGGGCAGGAGTAGAGGCCCTCTGAGTGTCACCCTGTGGAAACTGGGGGCTTGAGGAACAGGTGAAAGTGCTGACACTCTGAATGCCACCATGGCTTCACTTCTAAGCGCCGAGCAGAGTTTTTCAAACTTTTTACTCTCACGGCATACTTCAACTTATAGTTAAACTTCTGTGGCACACTTAATATATGCTGATTTTAAAAAAGAGTAAAAAGAAAAAAACAATATATATCTTCTCATGGCACACTGGTTGAAAACCACTGGCCTAGAGTCTGATGACTTTATCCATGAAGTTAGCAGGCTCACCTGTTAGCTGCTAGTAGGGTAAAACCTCAGACCTTTCATAGTTCTTAATATTCAATATCTCATCTGAGATATAGACTCAGATATTGATAGAGATATTAACAATCAATGATAGTCAATATCTCTATCACTATCTCTTGATAGTCAATATCTTGATGGTCACAATCTCTACATTTTGGAAACCCTTCTGTAGCCTGCATGCAAGGTTTTAATCTTGTCCCCATTGAAAATTCACTATGCCCTCAAGTTAAGAGAAAAAAAAAGACACTCGAAAGTTAAGGAATAATCACAAGAGAGAGGACATTTTTTAAAAATCCAGATTTCTTCAGAGATGACTTAGAATTTTTGTAACTCCCGCAATTTTTAAGCAAAACTGAATCATAAAGTAAGATACATTTTCCCATATGATGTTCTTTACTTCACATACCCACCCATTGACCCTGAAAGGATCAATAGTAAAGCTAGTTTTTCATATAGCAAAACCTTGCTTTCATGAGTTTGAAGAAAATTCCACTCATAAATCAATAAATAAAACCCAACCCAAGTTAATTAAGTGGTAAAGCCCACTTTTCTAATTTATTTCTTCATCTTCATCCCAAAGCAATTAGAACCTATGTAGATCATGCCGTATCATGCTCCATCTTCCTGAATAGCCTATTCCCTTGGCACAAAAAGCTTCTTACTCATCTGTCTTCCATAAGCCTCATTCAGATGGAGACAGCCTCCTGCCTCCCCCTGTGGTTTCATAGTTTAGAAAAGAAAAGGCACACCTGCTCTGGTGAGGGGCGTTTATGTAAGACTATCTGCAGTTAAGGAGGAACCCGAGGAGCCTGTTCAGTAACTGTGGAGTCATTCTGTGTCTCAGCGCTTCTAAAACTGTTTGGCTCAGCTCTCATGAAGTCTTTACAGAACAGGCTCGCAGTCAGGCAGAGCACGGAAGGAGCTCTACTAACCCACTTTCTTTTCCGTGTGTCATGTTCACCCCAGCATGACGAGCTCTCGTTGGGTTGCTCATATTGGTTGTACTTCGTGCCAAGACCCTTGGCGTGTTAGAGTTCTCACGCACCTTTCCATAGGTGTCTTTGGATCTAGAGGAGTATTTCAGCCAGGGCAGCCAAGCTACTTTCATTTTACATGCACACGTCTGGGAAAAGCCATCGCAACTGGAAGAGAAACAATTGCCTAATGTTGCTTTCCTTTGAAGACAAGCATGGTGGGTATGGCCACAATTACCCCTCTAAAAAAATTCCTTAAAAATATCTGAACATCTTTAGACTTCATGACGAAGTTGTAAACACCTGCCAAGTGAAAATCAAGTGAGAAAGTTTTGGAGGTTAGGGCACCAGAGAGATAATTTAGCTCCATCTCTTGATTTTGGGTGAGTGAACTGAGTTCCTCAAAGGCTGAGCGGATGGGAAGCCCTAATCTCTCAGTTCCTATTTAGCACGATTTCTGCCAGCCGTCCAGAGATGGATGCCAATCCCCCAGGGAAGGCAGCATGTGTCAGCCCCTCAAACACAGCACCTGGGTTCTGAACCCCCTGTGGGGGGCCTGCTCCATGGAGGTGGCGTGTGTTCTTATTGTCTCTCTCATTCACTGTCTCTTGCTCTGTATTTTTAGAATTCAAGATGGTCACTTTATATTTGCATACAATCTGATTCAGATTGTACTTTTAATTTTTTTCCGCTTCTTGAGTGCTTCTGAATGGTGCTACATAATTTTAAATGTCATCCACATACAAACAAATTCTCAGGTTTTGTATTCCTTATGTTTTTCTAGCCTGGTCGTAGACATCACAGTCTCTAGGAAGCTTCCCTGACCACGAGACTGGGCTTCCTGTTGTTCGTGTGTGCTCCTGTGGCAAACAGTGTTTGTCCTTGTCGTTACACGGATCACTTATGTCTCTGCCTGCTCCCCTGGCTGCCTTCCCTACTGGGCTATAAGCTTGTGGGCAGGACCCACAGCTTAACCAGGTTTGATACCCCAGAACCCAGCACTGTACTTGACAATATTATAATCACTTATAATATAAGTGATTTATAATGTGTTTTTTTTTATCTCTTCGTATAAGAGTTCTTTAAAAAGTTCCTGGAAAATGTGGCCTATGAAAAAAACATGCAGGAACTTAAAAAGTTTTTTGTGTCGAAATAAACTCATACTAACTTGTTATGACATGTCTGAGCAGGATCCAGTGTGAGGCACGAAGAAGAGTAAGATGTTAGTTTTGAAAAGATCCCCTGTCAGAGCAACATGATTCTGCAAACTGAAGAACTGAAGCCAGAACAAACACCAAATGGAAGGTGCAGCGTGAGTGGAAGAACGATGAGATCGCTGATGCTGCATGGAAAGTTTTGGGGGGACAACACCCCGAAGAAATGACTAGTTTACACATGGATAACTCATTTTAAGAATGGAGAAGATGGTCTTAAACATGACGCCCCCAGCAACAGTCCATTCATATCATTTGTGAGAAAAAATTCATCTTTTCTTTTTTTTAAAAAAAAAACAACTTTTTCCAGAAGAAAAAAAAAAAACTTTTATTATAAAGACACCTGTACTAGGCTGTTTATCGCTG